>JAKWJA010001115.1:0-21201 GCA_027704765.1 Solanum habrochaites
CATCACTCAAAGTCCGGGGGGATATACCTGTCTCTAAACAAGTAGAGAATAGGACCAGGTCATAGGTGGTGCCTCTGTTGGTTGACAACTAAACATGTGACCCGCCACCACATTTTGGCGTTCCCTTAAACGGTAACTCAAGAACTCAACACCAAATACCGTTCTACTATACCCCATCCTTGTGTAGTAGCTCATGGACAGTCAACCAGAAAAATCGTAAGCATCCTCAGATTATGCACCCTTGAAGACATGGAGGTTTTAAATTTCAAGAACTTACTGAAAAAGTTCATGCTAGGTATTGTCATTATAGGCCCAGTCTAGTCAGGGTGGGAAACGTGCTTATGTCCAATGAGGCATTCCATACGAGGGGCATAGTGTCTGATGTTGTTACTTCTGAAACCGAAGGTGTTGTGCAGAAGAACAGCAATGGGGGTGCTGGACCCTGATCAGACAACCCGCTAAGATAAGCGAGAAACCTGATTGATTCATCTCTGGGGTGGTTGGGTGGCATTCTCATCTCGTACTTTCATTCCTTCCAATCCTCCCTTCTCTGTAATACCTCTAGTCGGTGGAGGAGTCACACGCCCTAGTCCAGGATGGGCATAGGTGCTCTCTCTCTCCTCTAGAGGAGTCCTACCCCGACCTCTACCGCGACCTCTTTGCCACTGTTCACTTCAGCCACAGTTCAGCGGCTGGCTCAGATGCATCTTTCTTGCTGAGGTTGATGTTGGGTAGTCATTGCTCTAGTTCTAACCATATGTGAAATAGAGTGAAGATGGTCAGATACCAATTTGTATCACCTAGATACCAATTGGATCCAAGTCAAATAGCATGAAAGAAAGAAGAAAAGAATGGAATTTTCTAAAGTCTTATAGCCTACTCAAAGGAAAAGTAAAGGCGTCCCCCTACCGTTCTTAAGACTCTACAACCTGTTTTGTGTGATGAGACCAACGAACCTTATGCTCTGTACCAAGTTTGTCACGACCCACAAATGCGGATCGCGACTGGCACCACACTTATACTCATATGTGAGCGAAACCAACCATCTAAACCTATCATTTTCAATTTGACTATCAAACATAAAGCAATGCGAAGACTTAAAACTCAATCAATAAAAGACCATTCAATTAACTTCTAAAATTCAAACATCTATTAATCCCAAAAATCTGGAGTCATCCAACACCAAGAACATCTATGATCAATTTACTAAACCTAAGGTATTCTAAGAGCTAAAACAAATAAAAGCTGTCTATGCCGAAATTCAAGGCATCAAGACATGAGGAGGAGATCAGTCCAAGCTAGAAAGCATTAGCTCACCCCTTGAAAATCGGTGTGACGAAGACTGTCTGAATTACTGTTTGAGTCGAAGATGGACGGCACGTTTGCTGCATTCCACAATATACAAGAAGAAAGAAACTTAAAAGTAGGGGGTCAGTACAACCACCAAGTACTGAGTAGTATCATCGGGCCAACTCAAAATAGAAAGCAATATAGCTCAGATAATATCATAAAATCAACTAATATTCTAACATGTGATAGCACAAGTACAACACTCATTTATATATAACCGATCATATCTATGGACGTAAGACCAATCCACACCATACATCTTTTGGGATACATGTCTTAGATTTGAGTATATTAGCATCTTTCAAGATTCATTTTATCTTTCTCCTCTTGTGTCGGTACGTGACACTCAGTTCCCCTATTACTCATGTGTCGGACCGTGACGCTCGATCCCCTAATTCAATGTGTCGGTACGTGACACTCCGATCCCCTTACATCTACGTGTCGGTTCGTGAACCCCGCCACTAATTCTATGTGTCTATTGTTCGGTACGTGACACTCCGGTCCCCTACATCTACGTGTCGGTTCGTGACACGCGTCCCACTAATTCTATGTGTCAGTAACGTGAACATCCGATCCCCTAATCTCATTCTATTACTTAAATCAGCATTCTTTTTAAACCAAGCGTCATCATTAACAGAGATTAGGTGTTTTATCAAGATTTGGGATTCAATAGCTTCATCAAGCTTGTTTCATCAGCATCATTATATATATATCACACTAATGCATACACACAATAGCATAAAGAAGACTCTATAATACTACCCAACACATATCATATCGCTATTAAGTTTTATACGACTAGTGTAAAAACCATAACCTAAGACCTCCACCGAAGGATTCTGATCAAGCAGCAATTCCTCAAAACCCTTGTTTATCTCTTCGTTTTCTCTCCTCTCTTGCGCGTTTCTCCCCTCTTTCTGTTCTTTTCCTTTTGCTTATCAAACTCTTTCTTTTACCCTAATTAGTTACAATTAAAATGAAAGATGGCAATAATACCACCACTAATTAACTTAGGTTACCTCTTTTAACCCCCAATAATTAGACTTATTAACATTAACCCTCTAACCTTATAATTAAAGCGGAATCCTCAAAAACGTCCCTTAAAAACGTATAAAAGAAATCCGACCCAGACTCGGGATTGCGCGACCTGCGACGTGCCCTTTTGCTGCGACTCCTCCTGGCAAGGTCCGTCGCAAGGTCCATAGAGTGATTTCCACTAAAGACACTGTGACGGTCCGTCCAATGTGACGGTCTTTCTGCATTTCGTTACCGAAGTTCAAGAGTCGATTTTTCAGTACCCAATTTCAGATTTTTCCAAGTGTTTTTGAAACGAGACCCTGCGACGGTCCGTCGTCCCATGACGGTCCGTCGGTGGGTCCGTCGCCTCCGCCTATTTTTCCAGAAATAAAATCTCTGCTCAAACGACTAAACAGGTCGTTACAATATTATTTACAAAGCAAAATATATTCTTAATGAACAAAAGAAAGTAAGAACAGCACAATATTTTTACAAAATTACCAGAACCATTGTACAAAAATAATTAAAGATGGGAAAATGAAGGACTTACAGATACTTTAGGATCTAGAATAAAATTTTTTATTCCATAGTTATACAAGTATTTTAACCAAAAAGAAAAATTAAAAATGAAAATTATTAAAAATAAAATCTATCATGCTGCAAAAAACAAAAATGGCACCGCAATTCTTATGCACAAAACAAAAACCAAAAAAATATAAAATTATACGAAAAATAATGAACTACATATAAATAAACAACCAGACGGAGATATTATAGAAAGAATTACAAAACAAAAAGACCCTTATAGACCAAAGAAAATATATCTCAAGTACATATTACAATTGTGCAAAATAGGACATATAGCTATACAATTGTTAAATTACCAAAAGAAATAAAAGGAACAAATTGCAGAACTAATCATAGATGAGAAATATATGCAAATAGAATACATAGATTATGAATTAAAATAAAATTTATAGCATATAGGAAAGTGTCATTATATAAACTGAAGAAAAAGCAATTAACTCAGATAATGATGAAATATACGAAGAAATATAATGTCTGAAACGAAATAAAAATAATAACTGAAGAAAATCATGAAATGAGAAATATCACACCAAAAGATAATATTTGATAATACAGTTTTTGAAACAGTAAAAGGAAAAGAATTGATTTAAGTGTTGAAAAAATACCATCGAGATTACCTAAAATAAACTTTTTTAAAATACAAAAAGAAGATATTTGGTAGTAGTCAAAGAACATGTTTATGATGGAAAATATGCAAGGGAAGAGCATACAGTACCCTAATCAACAAACGATTTATATAAATAAAGAAATCCAAAGTATCAAAAGTAAAGCACCTATCAATATTACACTTAGGATCACAGAAATTTAATAAAAGCAGTTTCAGAGAAGGAATCGATACCCCAGTGAAATATATTTAGCAGACGCCAGAATAATACATCCTATAGACAAATTGTAAATTAGTGCAGTTTAAAGGAAATTTAGTATCTCCAAAATTTTAATTTATCATGTGCTAACTATAAAAGCGGTATCATTAACAGATACAAACCTAGATAACTTTTAAAACTATATTGGAAATTATCAGGAATAAACCTAGCACACATGAGGTAAAATGTTCACATCAATATGTAAAAATTTATATAATTAACAACAAAATAATGGCCAAACACAACATTTACATAAAAATAGAAAATCCTTTTAAATAATAATTACATTAAGTAAGATAATATGATTATAGTTACAAAGAATTGACAATGAAGAAGTTTAGAAATAGTGCAAGAAAGTTAAGTACCTCTAGTATACCAGTACAACAACCAAATACATAACAAGAGCTACAATTCATCAAGAATGAGTTACATCTACTAATAAAAATCATGAAATACCACAAGAATTACTAGAAGAAGAAATAACAACCAAATCCACTCTTTGTAAACAGGATAATGGATCAAAGGAGATATAAATTTTGCTATAACGTGCACAGGGACAAGAGAAGTTATATAACAAGAGACTAGTACTAGAAGAAGAAATAATAAGAACAAGACTCAGCCCCTGGATTACCTATGAAATAAGACTACAAGTGAAAAACAACAGAGAAAGAAATAATTATAGTGGAAATATCCATTAAAAATACTTTAAAATATACACAAGGAAAACTATAATATTATGTTTTGGAAGAAAATGGTTAGAGAAAGTTAAACCCTATCAATTATGAAAACGAACACTGACAAATAACTTGTCAGAAAATAAAAAGAATAATTATAAAATAACAAGATGAATACTGAAAATAATATATACTTGCAAAAATTATTATAGAGGATATCACAAAGAATACTAATACTCCTATGATAGATACAGAGCAGAAGCAACATATGTAACTATAATTGTTTACCATAAGATAAATGGGACAAATTAAAAACAACCCATGGTAGTACGATTTAATTAATGAAGGATTATGATAAATATAAAGCAAAAAAAGTATAAGATACAAATATGGAGATAAATACTACAATAGAACAATCTATATTTCGCATTTACAAACAAAGATAATGTTATTAGAATGCCATTTTTAGATAGATTGTTAACCCACAATATATAACAAAAACGCATTGGTGGTTTTACTACACTTACACCTTGGTGGAAACAGAATAGAGCAAAAGAGTAAAAAAATAAACAAAAAAAGCTCAATGGAATGGATAACAGGCGTAAAAAATACACCAAGAATGAAAATATAGATAAAGAACAAGAAAAACAAATTAGAAATTATATTGCAACATAGACAAAGTCAAAATAGTTAATGAAATTAGAACGATTATCAACGATGACCCATTGCAAGGATGGGAGACCATAAAACAAAAGTAAAAATTGAACTACTAGATAAAATAGTATAATTACACAAAAAACCAGTAAGTACAACTTTGATGGATCTACAAGAATTCAAATACATATAAAATTAATTATAGAAAGAATTATATACAAGAAAGTAATGGCAAGCCATACAAGCCCGACCTTTATAGTTATAAAACTGTGAACAAAAAGAGGTATAGAGCTCGATGGTTATAGATTATACAGAAATTTAACTAAAAAAAACGCCAAAACTAAAACATATAACTACCCAATACCTAATAAATCCTAAAACAAAAAAATTAAGACAGATACAAGGATAGAACTATTTTAGCAATTGACCTGTAAATCATGATTTTATCAACTTAAATTTAGAAGAAGAATCTAAACAATTAAACACAGTCCGTACCCTTGCAAGGTTTTTTTCTATGAATGGAGATGTAGTTCCCTTTTGATATAAAAATTGCCCAGGTAGATACCAACATTTTATGTATAACTACTTTAACCAATTAGAAAATTGCTTGTATATAAGATGACATATACTATATTCCACAACACAAGAAGAACATATAAGACTATTAGAAAAATTTATACATATAATAAAAAATTCAGGCAATCACTGTAAGCAAAAGTAAAGCAGAAATAATGAAACCACAGATAGAATTTTTGGGAATACAAATAGATAAAAATGGATAACATGCAAACCCATATATACAAAATATAATCCCCTTGAATTGAAAATATATATACAGAAAAGAAGTTACAATCATTTTTAGGATTGGTTAATCAAGTACGATAATATATACAAATAGCAGCACATTTGTGAACGACTTTTTAGTCGTTTTGAGCAACAATTTTCTTCGGAAAAAACTGGCAGAGGTGACGGAGAACACGACGGACCCGTCAGGGCAGACGGACCGTCGTGGAGGGTGTCGTTTCAAAACACTTGAAAATCTGAATTGGGTACTGAAAATCGACTCTCTGAACGTCGTGACGGATGGCGGACGGACCGTCGCAGGCTCGACGACCGTCACGGACATCCACTTCAAACAAGTCTCTGGACCTTGTGACGGACAACAAGTACGGAGCAGTCGCAGGCGCGACGGCCGTCACGGGCTACGCAATCCCAGTTCGGTCGATTTCTTTACACTTTTTAAGGGACGTTTTTGACTTTCCTGCTTTAATTAATAAAGTTAGAGGGTTAATGTTTACTAAGTATTACTTGGGGTTAAAAAGAGTTACCTTAAGTTTACTTAGTGGTTTATTATTTCCATCTTTCATTCTTAAGTACTACTAACTGAGGGTAAAAAAGATGGTTGTTGAATAATAAACATAGAAAGAACAGCAAGATAGAGAGAGAATCGTCAACAGACGAGGACGAAGAGGACAACAAGAAATTGATGAATTTGCTGCTTGATCACGATCTTCGGTGGAGGTATGTTAGGGTTTTTAGCACTCTTCGTATTAACTCTTAATAGCGATGCTATGTGTTGAGTCTTATTTTAAGTCTTCTCATGCTTAATTGCGTTATGCATGTGTGCTTATATATATTCATGATTATGAATACAATAAGCATGATATGCCTATTGAATCTTAAATCTTGAAGAAACCCTAATCTCCTTTGTTAATTGACGATTGCCTTGGTTATAAAAGAAGGCTATGAACCAAGTCGTTGAGATTAGGGATCGGGTGCCCACGTTCCGGTACCAGGATAGAATATTAAGGATCGGAGTGTCACGTTCCGACACCAGGATAGAATATGAGGATCGAGTGTCCGTTCCGACACCAGATGTATATGGATCGGGTGCCACGTTCCGGTACCAGGAAGAATATGAGGATCCGGAGTGTCACGTTCCGACATCCAGGATAGTATATTGATCGGGTGGCCACTTTTCCGGTACATGATAGAATATGAGATCGAGTGTCCGTTCCGACACTAGGATAGAATATATGATCGTAGTGTCACCAGTTCCGAACCACAGGAGAAGAATGATGATCGAGTGTCACGTTACCGACACACGCAGAGTAAATAACATAATAATCTTTAAAGATACTAATAATACTCCATCTAAAGAACATGTTTTTCCCAAAAACGAGAATGATGAGGAGCCGGAGCCTCATTGTGTGCTTGGTGTTGTACCAAGGCATTATGGTAAATTATAAATGCTGCATGCTAAGGATATAGTTATTTAACTGATGTTACTTGATATATACTGTTTTCTATTTTGAGTTGGCCGATGATTACCTACTCAGTCTTGTGTTTGTAACTTGACCCCCGACTTTTATGTTTTCCTTTTGTTTATTGTGGAGTGCACAGCAAACGTGCCGTCATCTTCGACTCAAACGTAGTTCAGCCATTCTTGCACACCGGCACCCGGTCTTCCGGGTGAGCTTATGCTGCTGCTTGACTGACTCCTTCCTCAATTGTCTTGATGCCTTGAATTTCGCATAGACCTAGCTTTTATTGTTTTTAGCTTCTATAGAATACTCCTAGTTTAGTAATTTGATCTAGATTGTTCTTGTGGTGATGACTTCCAGATTTGGGAATTATAGATGTTGAATTTTAGGAAGTTATTGAATGTGGTCTTTTTATTATGAGTTTTAAGTCTTTCCGCATTGTTTATGTTTGATATCAATTGAAATGGAAAGGTTTATATTGGTTGGTTTCGCATCACATAGGAGGGTAAATGTGGGTGGCCAGTCCGCGCTCGGTTTTGGGGTCGTGACAATTTGAAAAACCATTATAATAAAAAACTTAAAAAAGGATGTTAATACTCCTTTGACAATCAAGAATAAAGAACATCTAAAAAATATAAAAATTCAAAAAATTATGTAACAATTACCAAAATTAATATGTTCCTGGTGAAGTAAGACATTTCACATATATAGTAGAAAACAATTCTGATCACACGTTATGGAGGAGACTAAAATATAAAATACTAAAAAGAAAAAATAGCAACACCATTGCAGATATTACTTCAGGAACATATACTGATGCACAAGGCCAAATGGGAAAAAATAGCAAAGAAAATATTTTCATTAATTACATGTTTACTAGCAATTCGAACCATAACATAGTTTTAACATAACTTTATTGTAAGAATCAGATATCACAGGTAAAATCGTGGAAACCAAAAAGTGATGTCAGTTTCCAACAAAGTAACTAAAGAACATTTATATAAATATTGAATTTTTACATTTACAATTGAAATTATAAAACTGATGAAAATCTAGTTGCAGACTACCTCTCAAGAGAAGATTGTTTTAAAGACTCTACTGGCAATGATGAACAAATCTATGCCAAAAGAGTGAAAAGATAGAATTAGAAGTAAAGGAGCTGAACTACGGTCAGCAACATGACGCAAAAACATCGAGCTACGTCGTATGCAGACGGAAAAACACCAGAGATCGAAGGAGATGATGGGAAACTCCAGAAAACCATAACATTTTGTTCAGATACAGCTGGCAGGTACCAGGAAAGAACTATGAAAAACCAAAGAACACAAACTTAAACCCATTTATTTTGCAAAAGCCATTTACCAAAAACCACAAATGCAAATACCCAGCAGAACACAAACAGCTACCTATGCATTAAGGCCTCCAAAACACAAAAAAAAGATATAACATATTACCCATATCTTACATTGAAAACATATACAAATCCAACATACTAAACCTAAACCCACGTATCTCACAAACAAAAATCCCCGAAGAATTATATAACCCAGAAATTACAGAAGGATATAATAGAACTTTCGCAACAACCAAAGACCAACCAACCTCGTAAAAGATGTTATAACACGGACTATTCAATATGTATACACATATACCGGAGAAGAGAAGTCAGACTACCAGAATGACATAAGCTTTCTGACATAATAAAAGATTAACCAAAGGAATTTTATTCTATATAAATGGTTATTCAAACAGCACCAGCAAAGATTTTATACGAAGAGAAATAAAATCACCAATACAGGTGGTAAAGATAGGGATTACAAGAAGTATGAATTATTCCAGAAAGATAGAAAAACAAAGATGAATACAAAATTGTGAAATACCTAATTTTTATGGCAAATAAAAGAAATAATTGGTATAGCTAACGATTTATACGCTATCAAACAATTATTTTTTAAATGGCAATGGCCATTTGTAGCTATTATGCAAGAGATCAGGTAATGATATATGCAAACTACAAAGAATTAAGAAAAATCAGATATGGCAAGTTTCAAAGATGGATTTTATCATTGTTAAAACCAAAATAACAACCATCTAACGAGAGCCTTGAAGAAAGATTTATTTCAGAAGAATTATTAGTAAGGTATTGCCCACCTGAATCAGCAAAACAAATATCCAGACCAACAAATGCCTCCAATGCAACAGAGAAGACAATGTGATAACCTACAGTTGATTTAGGATAAAGATAAAAAAAAAGAGTTATATGTATAATTATATTGTATAATATTATTGTTTTGTGTCGGCTGAATATCAGCCATATGGTATAAGTACGAGTCCTTTACTTTTTATTTTGTCGTTTGCTCGGCTGAAAAAGCCAATTGTACCAAGTCGTAAGTAAATAGTGTGTCGCGGCAATCATGTAAAAAGTTTGTCGGCCAATTAGTAAGTAAATAGTATGACTGTGTAATTTATGTGTATAAATGAGAGTTTTTTCCTCATAAATAAAACACACCTGCATCCTTACCTCTATCTCCTATCTTTCTCAAAATTCTCTCAACGCTTCCACCACCAAATTGGTATCAGAGCTAATCTAGTAAAATAATAAACTTATGTAACAAATCTGGAGCTAACCTCTATCTCCAAACTCAGGTATATACTCTTAAGTTTTATGAGTCACTAAAATCATTTTTTCCTGAAAATCTATTGTTAAGTATAGTTATTTATTATGTTTTAATATGTTATAATAGTATCTTTAGAAGGTTGGAAGGATAAAACTTTAGGGTAATTAATTAAAGAAGAAAGTTGTATTTAGTGAACTAGACGAAGATGATTTTAAATCATTATTATTACTAATAAGTAAGTATAATTTATTAAGACGCGTTGAAGGACTAAAACTTTTTTAGCAAAATGGAATAAGATGACTACCTCTAATTGATGATGATGATGAATATAAGATATTTATTACTTTTATATCGTAAGAAATCTTAATACTAGTATACAAAGAAAGAGAAATTTGATAAATTAGTAACATACGAGATAATAGAAATACAAACCCAAGGTTGGACTCAATTTAACTATACAAAGTATTACAGGAATGAACTTTATTATGATATGTATGATTTATATGACTGATTTGAAACAACTAATGATAATTAACAATATTGTACAATATTGGGTAAAAACTATAGAAGATATAGATCACTTGCAAAATTAACTAATGAAAATCTATTTGATTATTTAAGAACTAAGGAATTGTAAACATCTAGAAAAAATATATACAATAACGTTAATGACATACAAAGATTGAATAAAAATGAGAGAATATTAAGAAAGACATTCTATGAAGATCAATAATGTAAAGAAAATAAAATCAAAAGAACCAAGATAGATAAGAAGTTAGAAGAATATGGAAAACATTAAAATCTTTATATATTGATAAAATTATCACAATTAACGAATCACATAATGAGAAAAAAGAACATCTAATATATATAATCCGAAACAGAATATAATATGTTCGTAGTTAAAAACAATATTAACCATAGAAATCTATAAACAACAATTAATAGAAAGAAATAATCGAAAAAATAACTGAAAAAGACCAGAATTACAATATAGAAAAACACGAAGATTAGAAGAAACACATATAGCCGAAGTATGTAATAAATCATACTACACAAAGAAAAACTATATCTAGTTTAAAACTAAAAATCGATTATCTTGAATATGAGTTACAACATAACATAATACAAGATTATAAATTAATACAAGAAGAATTCGCAGTATAACGAAAAATCTATGAAATCAAGATGGAATGAATAATAAAATTAATATATATCGATCAGAACACTCAGTGTGTGAATGATGAAGCATAGAGAAGAATCGTCTGAAAACTTTCACAGAGGAGGAATCAATGGTGTCAGAAACAATGAATGGTGAGTTTGGTTTTTTATTTCAACTGTATAACTTAGTAGTTTAGACTTATTTTTGAGTTAATCGTGTACAAAAATGAAACTAGGGTTAGGGTTAACGAAGAACAATGTTTGAATGAGGAAGATAGAGAAGAATCGTCTGAGGATTTTGTATATTCTTGGACGTCCAACTTTTGAAAGTTCCGTGTTTGTCCTCTTAATAGTAATATTATTGGACTTGTTACCCATCTTTTTTTTTTGTTTTCTTGCTCTCCCAGTATTGAAAGTGCATTTGTTTTCCATCTTCTCTCCATTATTTGCAGTCCCATGCCTCTGGGTTTAAGTTTCAATACTACGAACAGCTGGAAGTAAATGAGGTGTTCCAAGTGCTGCCTTGCTGGTGAAAATATGAGACTCGTTCAGTTGGTACATGTATATATCTGTCTAGTCTCCTTCATTCATCATTTTTTTTATAGCATGTGCTACATCGTATCTGTATACTTACGTAACCCACCTTTCCCTCCTCCCTTCTTTATCAATTTCATTAAATGATTTCAATGCCAAAAAGATTACTTAACTTTTGTAGTGAGCATTAGGCTTTAAATAAGCTATAAATAACTGTTATTACTGAAAGCACAGTGGAAATTATGGTCTTCTTATTTGGGTGTCATTCTGAAATTTTATTATGTTGAAAGGAGGAGTGGAAGTTGTGGTCTTCTAGTTGGACTAATGTTTTGTGGTTCTTATCATTTCAATTTGAGATTATATATAAATTTTAGGCTTGACTTCCTCAATTATTTTTGTAAGCACGGTGGGTAATTATGTTTTTTTATTTGTATGCTATCATGTATAATGTATTGTTTTTTCACATTAATTAAATTAAATTTTGCCTATAATCACCCCAAGTATTTAAGTGAGCTACACGCTGGGAAATGAAATGATTAGTACTTAATAAATATAAAATAGTTCAAAATTTAAAAGTTATATCTTCGCATTCCAAATCGGACAAGTAGAAGTTATCTATTTCTAGTATTTGTATATACGTAAAAGTGAAAGGAAGCATTAGTGAAAATCCAATAATACAACGAACAAAAAAATAAAAAAAATGAGCGATGATATTTAATTGGAGTTTTCTTACTTTGTCTTTCATTTTAAAGAGAGCTTACGTGAGTGAGGAAGATAGGGCACATGCACTTGGTTATTGGAACCTCTCATTAACCAGCAAAAAGGAAGGGGGTGGCATGGACCGTAGGAACTTAGAAGCACATAATCAATGCTTACTCATGAGTGGTTGTGGAGGTTACAATTCTGACTTGATGCCTTGTGGAGTTTATTCAATGTTTGAAAATGAACCACCAAAGATCACAGGTGTACACTTCCAATCAACCACCCTCATGGGGCAGGGTCTGGAAAGCTATCCAGGCAACTATGCGATTCTTTTATTATGAATACTAGGTACAATGGGTGGATTGGGAGAAGCCTTCTTTTGCATGATATGGGTAGGTTCATGGTACAACTAAAAGACTGTTTCTTGAATACTTTTTCTATAAGCATCACTTTCTGCAAATCACACTGGATATTGCTTGGGGATTGAAGTATGGATATCATCTTCCTTCCGGAGAATTTAAAATGATTGGGGGTGGGGGAGAATTATTGTTTTTTTATTACGTTTTGAAGAAAGGTGAACTATATATATAATATATATGTGTTATATTTGATTTCTAGACTTGGAAATATTTATAGGTTTTCTTGCAGTTTTTGGATTATGTAGGGAGAACTGAAAGTTCGATTTAGTGTTCTTTTGGTATTATCTTCCTATATTGTAGTGATGCAGACAATGCAGTAGAAAATTGTCATTTTTTACGTTTAGTTTGTCCCTCATAAGTGGAAACATATTGGGTTGTGTAGTAGGAAAACCATGGAAAAGTTCAATTTATTTTTCTTTACTATCATTTTCAAGAATTGTAGTGAGGCAAACATACGTACACTAGTTGTCATTTTACTTTTTATTGTCCTTAGAAAGGTAAATATTTGTGATATCCATTTAATTTCCAAATATTCATTTCTTTTTTTGTTTGGATGTAAAAGATGGAAAATTCATTTTTAGTGGTTTCTTTTCTCATCAGTTTCCCTATTAACTGTAGTAAGAAGACAGACTATCATGTTCTTTAAAGAAAAGACAAGAACTTGAAATTTGTATACGATTCTTCCTTCACGATCCTAGTGGTGGTTTTGGTACTCTCTCGTAATTCTATTATGGTGGGTTCAATAAAGCGATGGAAATGATGGTGTCGTATAGAACTGTGATTGAATATGTACTCACTCAAATTGAATGTGATATCATATTCACTTTCGACCCATTTTTTCTCCTCGGTCACTAGTTGACTTCCTAGTGCTCTTGAACTGTTAGGAGTGTATTTACTTCCAATTGCATAATTAATCTTTTACTTATCATTTGTTTAGCCTGTTAATGTCAATTTTAGTCTGCTGCAGTCTCTTCTAGATTAGTCTCTTAAACTTAAATATGCAATAAAAGAAGTAGGTTCATGTGCCCTTAACAAATTGTAGGGGACTCTGTCTTAAAAATGCATTTTAATAAATGTGCAATGTTGTTGTTGCAGGATGGTGATGTTGAATATTCACTACTTGTAAACTTGAAAAGGTTGGATGATGATCCTCAATTGTCGAATTTCCATCGAAAGCTTGCACAAACTGCCTCATGGTAAGCTTAGCTCTAGTGGGAAAAGGTTGCTGATTTGTGGGTTAGGCCACATGTTTAAGCCCCACACCGTGCAAAGTAAAGCGCAGTATTTAAGTGGAGAAGGGTAGAGGGGTGGGACCATTATCCCACCGAATTTAAGGCTATGATTGGTCCAAAGGGCAAGTCATTGACATATTTCTCTGTTATAAAAAAATAGATGATCTCATAGAGACTTTCGAGAACTTCAAAAGTATTGATGACAAGGTGGGTATACTATAGTTTGAAAATTTCTTTTTCCTATAGTTTTACCAATACTCAACATCTTTGGCTTACTGTTTAGGTTATTGAATTTTTGCTTCTTAACATGCGCATCTTCACACTTGCAGACTAGAGTCTATCTTAACATGCAACTGCAAACTTGCAGGCTACAGTCTATCTAAAACTCTGGAAGGAAATATCTTTATCTTCCTTGTCTCCAAGCGCAGTGCATTGTTAAATCTACTTGAGTCTTTCTTGAATACTAAATCTCTGGAAGATATTCTTGCAAGTAAACTTGCATGTGAGGTAAGCATTATTCAAAACATCTAGGTTCACTTATCTCTTGTTAGTGCCCTGTTTGTTTTCTTTTAGTCAATTGAGTTTGTTATTTTTTTTTGTCTAGGTTGTGTTATTTTTTCAGAATAGTGGTGGCTATTCAGGATAGCAAACCTTGCATCATCCATGGAGCAAGAAGCTTAGGTGTACTCATAAGATATATGCAACCACAACAGCTTCCAATCTTGGGAAACTGATCATGGATGCCCTTATATGCATATGGAATTGAGAAAATCCTTTGGACCTGAAATGTCTGGTATCCCTCAATGGGTTTTGTTATTTATTATCTATGTCATAGACTGATAAAAAAATTATTCGAAACCTTTATATGCATTGATATAATTTTGATGACGTGCACAAATCGAGAAAACTTTTATCAGACACCTTCATATGTATTGCTCCTTGGTCACTAGTTGACTTCCTAGTGCTCTCGAACTGTTAAGAGTGTAATTACTTCCTAATGTATAATCAATCTTTTACTAAGTTGTATTGGATAATTTAGTCTTTTTATAGTGTTGTCATTTCTCTTCATTCATGCTTGTAATTGAATATGCTAGTTCTATAATAAATAGTTGGTTGAATGGAATGGTAGTATGTTTCCCCATAATCTTTTGAAAAAAGAAAGAAAAAACAGAATGGGGTCATTTTTTTTCCCAGTGAAATAGGATTTGAAGAGCTTTCACGATCATTCACACATGAACTTCAGTAGGAAAGAAGGTAACTAGTGGAAGCCACCATTTTGAATATGCAAGATTATGGCATATATTATTACTGAAGCTTGTATACAGGGAAAGAGCTGGGCATAAGCTTATAAAACAAAGAAAGTATTTATCAATTCTTTGGTTCTTCTACTAAAGTAGTTTTATTTTGAGCATATTCATCTTTGCTTTATATTTGTCTTTTATTTAATGAATTGCTTCATGTGGCTCTTTTGTTATGGTGCACTTTTTTATTCCCCTTCTTGTATTAGTGATAAATAAATTGAATGATGAAGGTTCTTGTTGTGTAGGTAAAAAGACTGTGCGAGAAGGCGAAGGATATTCTAATATATAGATTTTTTTAATTATTAATAAAACTAGAATTAGAACTTGGAGGCATGTAGTCCTGATCTATATTTGATTTCTAGATGGCCATTATAGCCCAATATATGGGGTGTGTATTTCAGATTCTGGTTGAACCTTTCTGCCATTTTTTTGGGACAATGTGTGTTAAACAATACCTCAAGCCTCTATTTTTGCTTTTGTTAATAAAAAATACAGAACAATTTTTTTTCTAGGAGTTCTGGAAGGACGACATGTATTTTGAAAAATTCATTTATAAGTATCTTGAAGTGTATACTTTGTGTAATTGCACTTCACTTTTTGGTTGGTAATTACCTGATGAAATGTAGGCCACCTGAAATTCACCTCTCATAGCTTATCTTGACTTGAATAAACCAAACATGAGTGTCATGTAATCCCAACAATATTCAATTAATAATCTCTGTGTATTTTAAGTGGAGGGGGTGGGGTGGGTTAGGGGGTTTTGAATTCTTAAGATCCATTGAGATTATCCAATTAGTATCTTGGTGTGAAGACCCGGTATGGCTTGTTATTGCTACTTCTGTCTGTTGCATGCAATCGGTGTTTTCATCCATGGCATGATTGACATCTGTTTTTACTATACATACATCTTAATTCTTATCCCCATTTTCTTAAAAAGAAAAAGAGAGAAAGCATATGTATCTCTCCAACAAAAATCTTCCAGCATACTTGTCTCTTTTTTTTAGCATGTTCATGTCGGTTTCGTCTGCTCCAGCCTCCCCTAGATCAACCTCTCAAACTTAAATCTGCAATGGAAGAAGTTGTTGTATGTACCCTTAACAAATTGAAGGGGACTGTGTGTTTTATTGATGCAATTTTGTTAAATGTGAAATTTTTGTTGTTACAAGATGGTGATGCTAAATATTCACTGCTTGTAAACTTGAAAAGGATTGATGATGATATTGTATTGTCAAAGAAAATTTCTATCGAAAGCTTGCATAAATTGACCCCAAGGCTTAGCTCTGGTGGAAAATGGTGGGGGATTTGTGGCTTAGGTCACATGTTCAAGCCCCACATCTTGCAAAGCAAAGCCTGGTATTTAATTGAAGTAGGGGTAGAGGGGTAGGGTCCATTATCCATCGAGTTTAGAAGGCTATGATTGGTCCAAAGGGCGGGTCATAGATGGATTTTTCGGTTATCTAAAAGATTTCTCCATTATAAAAAAAAGATCTTGCAGAGACTTTCAAGAACTGCAGAAGTAGTGATGAGAAGGTGGGTATACTGTAGTTTGAATTTTTTTTTCTGTAGTTTTACCAATGCTCAACTTCTTTGGCTTACTGTATAGGTTAATGAATTTTTGTTTCTTAACATGCATCTGCAAACATGCAGGCTACTGTCAATCTTAAACTCTGGAGCAGTCATCGAACAATCTTCATCTTCCTTATCTCCAAGAGCAGTGCATCGTTTGATCTACTTGAGTCCTTCGTGACTACTAAATCTCCGGAAGGTCTTCGTGCACGTCAAAACTTGCCATGTAGGGTAAGATTATTCCCAAAGCTTATAGATACCTTATCTCCTGTTTGTAGTACCTCTATGTTCTATTTAGTTAATTGAGTGGGTATGGTTTTATGGTATAGGTTGATTATTTTTAGAAATAGTGGGAGCGTTTGTTCAGAAAAAGAAACCCTTGCTCATCCACGGACGCTAGAAGCTTTGGTGTACTCATCAGAAATATGCAATGGCAGCAACTTCCTGTCTTGGGTAACTAATCTTGGATGACTTATACGCATATCAAATTGAGAAAATCCATTCGACCTGAAGTGTCTGGTATCACTCAATGGGTCGGATGGGAAAAACATTAAATACTTCGTAAGGCACTAGATATTATTTTAGGCAGTGAAATGAAAGAGCTTGGTGGATGGTTGTCATACAGGTAACACTTCTTATTTCATTTAATAGAAAGATCTATTTTTGTCACACTTCTTGTAATTCATCAATTAGTGTGTTCTAACTTACCAGAACTACTTTACTTCCACTTATGTTTTTTAATGCTAGTTGTGCTTAGATGTAAATGTTCTAGGTGATACAACCACATAAAAATAACATACCTTAAAAAATGAGGAACACATGACACCCTTTTCATCTGAAATCGTATATCCTAATTTATGTCTGTCATAGTCTCCAATTGTTTCTATGAACATGTCGATATGCTCTTGCAAATGAGTTGTCTGCTCAATAGAGTGGACATCACATTGCAACATAAAAAATATTGCCAGTTTTGTGTCGACCGTCGTATCCGCTACAACTTTCTGTGAGCCTAGTCTTTTAGTGACTTAACTTTGTTCGAAAGATGTTATAAGATACTGTATAATTTCTGAATTTGTCTCGTATTTCCCTGTGGTTTTTAGTATAAATGCTATAATACGATTATATGTACATTGGTTAGACTATTATTTTCTACTACTTGCCTTTATAGGCATTTTCTATTTTTATTTATTTGGCAGCTATATTCCAATTTTATCATAGAAAAACTTAAGAAGAGTCTCCTTCTTATCATGGATCCCAATGTTTATTCCGTGTTTGAAGAAAATATTCACTTGAAATTTTTATCTTTACAGGATTGAAACTTATTTTGTTTATGCTCTTGGAAGAGGAGCTACTGGTTGAATTTAGTGATGAAGATGCAAAAAACCTAATTCGGCTACTTTTTGTGTCAACTAGGAAGGCAGTTTTGGAGAAGATTGTTCCTGGTAGTGATAATAATAAGAAATATCATACCAAAGAACAAAAGGTGAGATTCTTTAGTTCTTGTTGTTGATATTCTCTGAGACTTACTAAATGTTATATTTTATCTTCAAACTTCATCGTTTACTCCTGATAACGGATTCCAAGAAAGTGCTTGTGAAATAATATGTTGGTGATGTTTCTGCAACCTGGTAGATCTGTACTATTTTAGTGGTGTCTTCGTGCTGCAATTTTTCTTGGAATTGTATTCTTGTCTTAAATCAGGTCAATTAGTCAGATACATCAAGATTAGTGACTATTATTATTTAGTGGAAGAGGTGCCATTTTTGTATATTATCATGTTACCATCTTTAATGTTTTTCTAACAAAGTTAAGACGTTTTATTATGGTTGGAGTTTGATAATAGATTGAGCAGTCTGATTATTCATGTACAATGGAACATAGGCAGTAAATGTGTCAGTTCTAACCCAACAAGAATGTCCAGGATTCGTCTTCTTATAAATGTCAGCCTAGTCACATAATCTAGAGAATTCAAGATTCCAATCACCCATGAACTGACTCATTACCCTACAATTGGCTCTATAACAAACAGTCCTCCCTGGATGCTAACCCTACTAATCTCTTACCAATTTCCGAATCTCCCAAAGTTTTATGTTAGGTTTATATACAATATTATCTTAAAATTTATGTCCAATGTATACAAAGTGCATACTTGTTCTTGTTTTAATAGGGCAGAGAGCGATGAAAGGGTCAATTATCCAACATAGTCCACCAGACGTCCTGTTAGTGCTTGGATATATCTCCCATTGCATGTTTGAGTATTTTTCTTTTACATTTCGACTATAATTATGTCTTCTCATTATGCTTACTTCGAGGGTGCACTTTGTATTCCGTTTAACAGCTAAAAGGGGTTTTATATGTTCACACTTGTCTCGTATGCTTTACCACCCAACCATACACTCACTTTTCTTCCCTTCTTTCTTTGTCCGTAAGAAGTTGAGAGAAAACCAAAGCAAATCAAACCTCCATTTTAATTTCATTCATCTTTCTTCTTTAACAAAATCTAGTGTTTTGTCATCCATGTTTTATGTTTCTTGGAGTTACCTCTTGATCGACAAGCAATAGAAGATTGAGGACTTTTTTTATCGAAACTTTATGTGTTTTGTATTTCAAATTTGTATTATATTGAGTTGATGCAAATCAGATCCACGTGTTCTTCATTATTTTGATTGTTAGAAGAGGGGAAACTCACATAGATATATGCGTTATTAGATTTCAATACATAGAAATGTTTACATTTTCTTGTCAGTTTTGGATGTAGGGAGAACATGAAAAAGTTCATTTTAGTAGAGTTCCTGCTTTTTTGGGGGGGATTTCTAGTGTCTTCTACGATAAGCAAATGATTTTGCTTTCAATCCAAGGAATTTACCCCAAATGGGGAAAGGTTAAAGGTTATCCCTTAAATGAGGCAAAACAGTGAGTGGGGATTTCTATTAAATGGTAGTTGCCCCTCGCTGTTGGCCTCTTGATTCTCCTCCTGTGTACGACCCTTTTAGTGTTTTGAGCAGAGATTTTATTCTGGAAAAATGGCCAGAAGTTTAGTGACGGATGCCCCGACGGGACCGTCACGGGAACGACGGACCGTCATGGGGGGGTGTCGTTTCAAAACACTTGGAAAAAATATGAAATTGGTACTGAAAATCGACTCTTGAACTTCGTAACGAATGGAAGGACGGACCGTCATAGGTGTGAAGGTACCGTCACAAGAGTCCAGTGCAAATTTCACTCTCTGACCGTGCGAAAGACAGCAGAAGGACGAGACAAAGCAAGAAGGCACGTCACAGGGCTGCGTCATGTCCCACGGCGGGGGTCGGAAGAAATCCTGATTAATTAATTTCAGGGGCGTTTGGACTATTTCCTGACGCTTTAATTATAAAGTATGGGTAATGTAATAAGTCTAATTACTTGATAGTTAAAAGAGGGTAACCTTAAGTTATTTATGTGAATCATTAGTGACATCTTTTAAAACTTAATTATATGATAATAGGGTAAAGAAAAAGAGGGTTTTGAATTTCGGCGGGGTTGAAGCAAGAAAAAGAACAAAGAAACAGACAAGAGGAGAAAAAGAGAGAAGAGGAAGAATCGATCAAGGGAGAAGGTTAGAACGTAGTTTGGGAAAAGATAGACTTGTTGATCGCCAAATTCTTCGCTGAAGGTAGTGTTTATGGTTTTGAAAACTATTAGAGTTAAAATGTATTGAAGGAGAATGATATGTGTTAATAGTATGATTTAAGTCTCTATATGATAATTGCGGTCGTATGCATTGATTGTGATCTTATAATATAGATATGTTTGTGAACATCAAAATAAGCATGATAAGCTATGAATCTTAAATATCTTGAAGAGAAAACCCTAATCTACTTTGTTAATGTGATGCCTGGTATTAAAAGAAGGGCTGAATGAACGAAAGTAGTTGAGATAGGATCGGGCTTGCCACGTTCCGGTACCCGCGATAGAATATGAGGATGGAGAGTGTCACGTTCCGACACCAGGATAGAATATGAGGAGCGGAGTGTCACGTTTTCAGACACCCGGATGGATAGAATGATGAGGATCGGAGTGTCACGTTCCGACACCAGGATAGTATATGGATGGGTTGCTTTGCCACGTTTCCCGGTATACCAGGATAGAATATGAGGATCAGAGTGTCACGTTCCGACACCACGGAGGGACGCAGGCGGAGAGGGGGCCGGGGGGAAGAGCTGGAGCGAATGTTCGGGCTCGGCAATCTTCGCCCGGGTTAGCGCTGAGGGGGGGGGCG
>JAKWJA010001116.1:0-47381 GCA_027704765.1 Solanum habrochaites
TCCGTATAGACCTCCACACTTAACCCATATAAATAGTGTTCCATGCTTATGCTAAACAACTACCGCGCACAATACCCAAACGATTGAGTTGGAGTAGGTTACGTTAATGGCATTTTTAATTGTCTTGAAGCATAAGCAATCACCCATTTATTTCTACATAGTTACTGCACCCAAACAGATAGGAGGCAATACAATAAAAACAATGAAGTTCGCTTTACCCTCCACTGGCTTAGGTAATTGATGGTGCTTAGTCACAGAGTCTTGGAGCTTCAATGAAAGCTTCTTCACACCATTCCGACCCTACCAATGCACACACTATTTGCTTAAGGCAAGCTACGTCTTCTAGAGTGAGAGCCATATGGGTGTACATCCCCCCCCCTTTTCCCCACTAATCCACTGTAATCAACTGCAAACCAAAACAAGCTCATTATTTTGGACACATTAGTAGGTCTTACCACCAATTTTTCAACTACTTTCGATTCTTAGAAAGGATTCCACCATCACCACATCCTGTAGAACCACGGCCCCAAGAAGGACACTCTGCCACCACCTCACAAAAACAAAATACACTTGAGAGAAATTGGCGATAAAGCTTTTTCTCCCTCACATTTCCAATACCATTCTCAAATGCTCCTCATGTTCCTCCTTACTTTTAGAGTATATCAGTATACATCAATAAATACGATCACAAAGAGATCCAAATAAGGCTTAAAAATTCCGTTCAATCAAACTCATGAACGCAGAGGGGCATCGTAAGACCCAAAAGACATCACTAAAAAATTCGTAATGCCCATACCTGGTTCTAAAAGCAGTCTTTGGGCACATCGTTGCCCGTATTTGCAATGATGACTATAACCGGATCTCAAGTCAATCTTAGAGAGACACAAGCACCTTGTAACTGTGATCGGAACAAGTCTCAATGCGAGGAAGAGGATACTTGTTCTTTATGGTGCACCTTGTTCAACTGCCGTAGTCTATGCACATCCGAAAACTCCACAATCTTTCTTCTTACAAACAAAACCGGAGCACCCCAAGGAGTGCACCTTGGTCTAATGAAGCCTTTGCTCAACAACTCTTGAACGTTGGGCTTTGTAACTCTCTTACACTCCGCGTGAGCCATTCTATAAGGGGTATAGAAATGGGCGAGTAACCGGGTTCAAGACAAGACAAAGTTCAATATCCTATCTGGTGGCATACCCGGAAGATCGGGCAGGGAACACATCAGAAACTCACGGAACCACCGAAACCGACTCAATCGCAGGTACTTGTATAGTGTCCATCCTTGATGTGCCATGAAAAGCTAAACACCCTTACTAACCATTTTTCTTAGCTGAAGAAAGGAGATTATCCTCACCGGATTGAAGTGTTGTCACCCTCCACCTAACGGATCTGTCCCATGCTTGGCTAGACGTCACCGTTTAGCATTACAATCCGAAGATTCGCACAGTGCGGAGAAAGCCACGTCATACCCAGACTTACATCAAAATCAACCATTTCTAAGATAATCTAACCTACATTAGTTTGCTCCCCACAAAGTTCACCAAACAGGACGTATATACCTTTTCAACTACCACAGACTCACCCACCGAAGGTAGACAACACTAATAGGCGTATCAAGTAATTCACAATGTACTTTAGACCATTGCAAATGAGGAAGATGACATAAGAAAATGTGGATCCAGGATCAAACAATACGAAGTCATGCAATCACAGAACGCATAAATTACCTGTGATGACAGCATCAGCATTCTCGCCTCTATCTCCCAGGGAAAGCATACAATGGAGCCCCTTTCGTTTGTTTGTCCTTGCCCACTACCATGTTTTGTGGGATGTAGGCTCCCAGTTTGCCCCCATCACCCCCGGTCCGTTTTGGTGACCACATTACCTCGACCACCCTCGTCTTCCGGAATAACGCCTCTGCCATGACCACTCTACCTCTAATCTGTTGGGGGTCTAAAAGCAACTCTGTTTTGGACAATACTTCTTATATGCCCCAGTCTCCCCAACACCCATATACAGCTCTCTAGATTCACGCATATTCTCCAGAGAAATGTTTGGACCGGTCTGAGGTGGACCCCCAACTACAGTCTGTAGTGAAGACTGAATGGGTCGAACTGAAGTAACCTCCGAACCCTTGTCCGCTAGAGTAAGAACCATTAACTCACCTCCCTTTACGAACCTCTTTGAGGTCGACGCTGTGGTGAATTCCATCTGGCTTCACTCCTTCCACCTCTACTACGAAAATCTAACCACTTCTTGAATAAATTTTGCCGATAGCCGCTACCTGTAAGGCTGAAATTCGCAACTCTTAATCTCAAACCCCTTCAAAACGGCGAATCCGCTCTTGTGGGACTGAAACATAGTTGGGTTGGCTATCTGGATATTGCACTAAACTTAGCCTCATATGCATTGACCGACTCTACCTTTTTGCCTAGGCTCAGCACTTGTCCCTTTTCCTATCCCTCAAAGTCCGGGGATATAACTTCTGCCATAAACAAGCTAGAGAATGAGGCCAAGTTCATAGGTGGTGCCTCTTTTGGTTGACACTCAACTTTGACTCCACCACCTTTTCATTCCCTTGAAATGGAACGTCAACGAATCACACCAAACCGTTCTACTTATACCATCTTGTGTAGTGCTCATGACAGTCAACCAGAAATCGTCAGCATCCTCAGATTCTGCACCTTGAAATTGGAGGTTTTAATTTTCACGAACTTCGGAAAAGTTCATGCGGATCTTTGTCATTATAGGCCCAGTAGTCGACGTGGGAAACATTTGCCTATGTCCAATGAGACATCTCAACGAGGCTAGTGGCTGCATGTCAGTACCTACTGAACCGGAGATTTTGGTGCAGAAAACATTAGGGGTGCCTAGAACCTGATCAGCAACCCCCTAGATCAGCGAGAACCTGATTGATCATCTCTGGGGGTAGTGGGAAGAAGGATAACTTGGATGAAAAGAGTTGGCATTTCCTCGATTCTGTACTTGTTCCATTCTCACCCAGTCCCTCCCCTTCTCTTACGTCCATCTTATTCCCGGTGGAGAGGTCACCTCCTATCACAGCGTGGGTGCTTATGTGCTACGGATCCTCTCCCCTCTACGAGTACCTCCTCCACACTACCGTCTTAACCGCGGCCTCATTTGCCACATGTTGCACTTCGATCTACAGCCCCAGTGGCTTGTCTCAAAGATGCAATCTTGTCCCTTGCTGATGTGGATGTTGGCATAGTCGTTGCTCTAGTTCTACCATCTGTGAAATAGAGTGAAGATGGTCAGATACCAATTTGTAATCACCAGATAACCAATTGGATCCAAGTAATAGCATCGAAAGAAGAAAGAAATATGGATTTTTCCAAATCTTATAAGCCTCTCAAAGTAAAGTAAGGACGTCCCCCTACCGTTCTTTAATACTCTCTTCTACTAGCTGTTTCTTGTGTTATGAGACCAACTCACCTAATTCTCGATACCAAGTTTTGTCACGACCCAAACCGAGCCGCGCTGGCACCCAACATTTACCCTCCTATTTGGAGCGAACCAACCACATCTTAACCTTATCATTTCAATTTAATATCAACTAAAGCAATGCCGTAAGACTTAACCTCATACATCTCAAAGGCAATTCTATACTTCTAAAATTCAACTTCGTATTAATTCCCCAAAATCTGAAGTCCATCACCACAAGAAACATCTATGCTCAATTATTACTAACTATATATTAAGAAGCTAAAACAAATCAAATCTAGTTCTATGCCGAACCTTCAATCATCAAGAACATGAGGAGGAGATCCAGTCCAAGCTAGCAGCATTATCTCACCCTGAAGATCCTGTTTTGACAACGACTGGCTAACTACTGTTGACGTCGAAGATGACGGCACGTTTGGCTTGCACTCCACAATAAACAAAAAGAAAACATAAAAGATATTGGTGTCATTACAACCAACATTACTTAGGTAGTTAAGTCATCTTCCTAACTCAAAATATAAAACAGTATAATCAAGTACTCATAAAATCCAAACTAATATCCCTTATCATGCATCATTTACATTCCATAATCCTTGTAAGTTACAACACCAGCACATCAATGAGGACTCACGCCCTCCTCATCATACTCATTTGGGAAACTGTTCTTTAGATTGAGTATATTTTAGCTTTCAAGATTCATTCTATTATTTACCCCTCTCGAATGGTTCGGTTACGTGACACTCCGCGTCCTATTCTAGCCTGTAACCAGGAACGTGTCCACCCGATCCATATACTATCCTGGTGTCGGAACTGACACTCCGAATCCTCGTTTCTATCCTGTGGTCGAACTTGACACTCCGATCCTCATATTCTTCCTGGGTGTCGGAACGTGACACTCCGAATCCTCATATTCTATCCTGGTGTCGGAACGTGAACACTCCGATCCTCATTTCTATCCTGGTGTCGGAACGTGACACTCCGCTCCTCATATTCTATCCTGGTACCGTAACGTGGCACCCGTCCCCTACATCTCACTACTTTCGTTTCATTAAGCCTTGCTTTATACCAGGCATCATCTAAACAAAGTAGATTAAGGGTTTTCTTACAAGATTTAAGATTCATAGTTTCATCTGCTTATTTTATCACAATCCAATATATATATATAAGACATCATGCATACACACAATTCAGCATATAGAAGACTTAATCATACTACCCAAACACATATCATTCGCTATTAGAGTTTACTACGAATAGTGTAAAAACCATAACCTACCTTCCCGAGAATTGCGTCAACAAGCTTCTTCCCAAATGCTTGCGTTCTCCCCTTCTCCTTGATCGATTCTCTCCTCCTTTCTCATTGCTTTGTCTTCTTTCTTTTTCTTATTCAAACCCTCTTTCTTAACCCTAATTATATATAATTCAGTTTTAAAAGATGGCCTAATATTACCTAAATAACTTAAGGTTACCTCTTTTAACCCTCAGTATTAGACCTTATTACCTTAACCCATTACTTAAATTAAAGCAGACATAGTCCAAAACGCCCCTATAATTAATTATCAGGATTCGACCCCGCCTGGTAACTACGCAGCCCGTGACAGGGCCCGTCGTGCCTGCGACGGTCCGTCCGCTGTCCCGTACGCAAGGGCCCCGAGAGTGACTTATGCACTGAAGACTCTGTTGACGGTCCGTCCTGCCATGTCGTTTACGAAGTTCAGAGAGTCGATTTTCATACCCAATTTCATATTTTTCCAAGTATTCGAAACGAGCACGCAGTGCCATCCACGACGGTCCGTCGTGCCCTGCTGTCGCAGTCGTGGCACTCCGTCACTTCTGCCAATTTTTTCCAGAATAACATTTGTTGCTCAAAAGACTAAACCGTCGTTACCGTTCAAAATTCATCTACTTAATCCCTTTGATTTTTCATGTTGCCCAAATATGAGAGCAGATAATAGATGTCTAAATCCTTTCATAATCCCTTTGATTGTTCAAATGATCTATTTATTTTATTTTTTTAGAAGAAAAAAACACCTTTAAAGATCAAAATATATATTTGTTCATTCTTTATAGTTTCTTTAGATTTATCATTGCTCCACATATAGTTCTTTTATTTTCTAAGGATATTAAACAACTTCAACACATCCCAAGTCATATTTGAAATTCAATATTGAAAGATAACCAAAATATAAATAACTCTAATTAAAAGAGTGAGCTTACAACACACATAAATAGAAGAATAGAATAGACTAACTCTGGAAGAGCGAAGACTCAGCTAAATTTCCAAATGCAGTACAATACATACACAGGCAAGCACATATACAATTTACCTCCATGTTGTTTAAGTATGTAAATTTATACTTATATTTGTACTATATTATTAATAATTAAACAACATGGTGTACTAATAATGCAGTTGATAGTTATACAAAAAGTAGTATCAATTGTAGTATAGAGTTGGAAATAAAAGCATATGTCTAAGTTAATCTGACTCGGGTACGGATGTTCAATACGGGTGCAGATCTAGAGGTTGAATTCTTTATGATTTAATTTTTCATACATCCAGGTATGAATACCGGTGTGGAGATTCGTCTAAAAATAATTAAAATATCTAAAAATAGAGTTATACAACTTAAATTATGAGATATTTTTTGAAGAGATAAACAAAGAAATTGACGACGAATTTATCTGAAACGAAAAAAATCAAAAGAGTAAACAAACTTGAAACAACAATAAGAAGATGAACAATCTGGGAGAGGAGAAGATGAAATGTTATTTAAAGGTATGTATGAAAAATTAAAGTTAATTTTGGAGGTACAAAAATATCTTAGATATTTAGTACAACTTTTATAATTTTGTAGAGTAAATATCTTTGATATTTTACTTAAGAAAAAATCTAGATGTTCTAGATAATTAAATATTTATAGTAAAATATAGAAATATTTAGATTCTTGTTATATAGTTAGAAGTAAGGATATCTAAATATTTCTTGTAGATGTATCTAGAATAATTTCTAGAGTCATCCCTATACAAGTATAAATAGGGTAACCTCAGTCATTTGTAAGCAACCAAGAACAACTCAAATCAAAGTGTCTTTTTCCATAAAAAAAAGTTCTCTTTTCTAGCTTCCTCTTCTTTATTTGAATCTTCTAATATTAATTAACGATCTTGAGCTAGCAGAAGGCTTCCCGGATTATATTTTTATTTATTCTCTACATGTATCAGAGTCATAATCGTAGATTGTCTTGTGAGTGTTACTTCAAGATCGGGTTAGTGGTAGATTCAATTGGTTTGTCTATATGAATTTTAGCAGTCGTGTCAATAGACTGGGATGGAGTTGTTTAATCATTCCAATTACATGGTATGGTGTCACGACACGAAATCACAAGTCGTGATGGCATCTATGTTCCCAACCGATAAGTAAGCCAATCTAATAAATTTCACCAATTCAACTTAAATGTGAAAAGGTAAGTAGCAAACTAATATCTAACATACTAAGTGTTTAAAATAAATGCGGAAAATAGAAATATCACCCCAAGATATAGTGTCATGAGTACAAGAACTTTTACAATATGATATAAGTCCAAACTACTATGAAAATCTAAACATAAGAATATCTTATCAGAATACCAAAATAACCTAATAAATAGAGATAGATGAAGGTGTGGGGCCGCAGAATATCCCAAGCAGCATCACAACTCCAAGATAATTCAAACTCATATTTAAAGCCCAAGAAACGTGCTCGAATTTGAATCAAAGCTGCACCACAAGAGAGTGCAGCAAGTGTAGTATGAGTATGAAACCATGTGTATCCAATATATCTCATTAAACGACAACCAAGAAGTAGTGACGAGAGTTTATATAAAGAAAAATCAGTTCTTTAATTATACAAGTCTATATTACACTTAACAGTCAAGTTTCATCAACATCAAATATCAGTACTTCCCAACCACAATAAATATCACATAATATTCAGAATGAAGATGTCATGAGAGGCAATGCAATATGATACCATAATGAATAGCTTCAAAAACTCAGTATTCTCTCAACCGTATATACATGATAGCCTCGCAAATACTCGAGATTCAGGACCCATACGAGACTCACGAGGTCCATATACCGACACGGACGATCTCCACGTGTGTGTACGGACGGTCTCCACGTGTCCAAATTATAATCTTAACATCTCACCATCCCCAGTACGGACGATCTCCACTTGCCAACTTATACTCAGTCTCATGTCAATGCATGTACAATATTATTTCAACAAAGGGGATGATGATGCATCTCAATCAATCAATATCAACATAATACATAACCACCTCAATTATCAAAACTATATGAGTGCAATAAGGAAAAACACAATCAAACAAAGAATTCAGGTCGATATTAAATCAGCTAATGTCCATATGCTTTGGCATTCTCGAGTTTCAACGTGTTTACTATAGTAATAAACTTTCTCTTTATATCACCGATACTCGTACCAATGTTCGTCACACCATTGGTACGATACCCTCATCTTTCACCCTTACCCATTATATAATTCATTTTTAATCTTTAATTAGGAAAACATCCTTCAACAATCTGAAAGTCTTAACATACCTTAAATGTTGAACACGTGTCATGAATCCTCAAGATTTCGCTTTTCTCTTTTGTAAAGCTTGTGAACGTCCCAATGTATCAATTATGCATATTATTTTTTAATTAAATAAGCCAATAGACACCAATATTCTATATATTTATCCTAGACCCAAAAATTCACCCTAATCTATAACTAAGTTTATAATTTTGGGTCACTAATATGTCAAGTCTCATATTCCTAAACTTCAAACTTAAGATTAAGTCTCAATTTATCAAAAAAATTATAAATCAGATATACCTAATATTTAATTACCTATCATATATTAAGACTTCAATTATAAATTAATAACCATGAAAAAATTCCAAAATTTAAAACCAAAAATTTCACAGCCTGAAACCTTAACAAACGTAAATACACAGAAACCAATTATGGAATAACCTTACTTTTTGCCAATGATTAATTTTTTTTGTTAGCTAACAATTATTTACTCCCAAGCCAAACCCATCACGTCGCAGTGTTAATACCTTGCAAAATTTATTATTTTTTTCCTTTTTCTTCCTAACCAAAAATTTTATATCTCTCAACATATGTCACTGATTCCTAACAAATACACAAAGTACAATTCCTATTTATCCAACACATCCATAAACTACAATATTTAAGCTTGGCTAATTATTTTTTTCTTTTACCTGGAAGCTTCGGTTCTTGCTCTTGTAGATGCCGACGTTTTATTTTCTTTGGTCTTGTGGAGATACAAGCAAGAATCAGTTATGGTGTAACAAAAAGAATTATTAACCCTCAATTAGTCTTTCTTCATCTCTATACATGGGTCAAATTACTTGGGTATTAAAATAAGTTACGGACTTAGCCCATTAACCTCCATTTAATTTAAATTATTTAAATTTTACCCGCTAATTGAATAGCCTTAGTTAAATCAATAGCTCAAAATTCTCATTTAAAACTTTACCTAAAGGGTCTATTATGGAAGAATAGTTCTGCTACTCAAACGACCTAGCAGGTCGTTACATATGGAAGATATGTATGAAATTATACCTTGTATGAGAGAATTTGTGGGATGTTGTGAATGAGAGTAACACTAGTCTTCCTGATGACGTACCGGAAAATAACAGTGCATACAAGAAGTGGAAGCAGGTTATGCTAAGGTTGAGTTCGTCCTGAAGAGGTCAATCTCTCCCGAATTATTTTTACATGTTATAAGGTGCAAATCAGCTTATGAAATATGAAAGACTCTCGATCACTTGTTCAAAAAGAAGGATGAAGCTCGCCTGCAGATATTATAGAATGAATTGACCAACACTATTCAATGTAATCTTTCTATTACTGAGAATTTTTTTCTAAATATTAAGAACTTATGTTTTGAGATATCTTTATTGAATCTAGAAGAGGCTATTTCTAAAGCACGAATGAGAAGAATAGTCATTCGTGATTTGAAGCCTGGATATATTCCATTTGTAACGTTAATTCAAGTATGGGCTCAACAACCATCCTTGAAGAAATTTGAAAATTTGTTGTCGTCTTGACTAGTGTGTTTGTCAAAGAGAGAGAACGAGATGCTCTTGTAGCCAACAAGAGGAACTTCCAAGGAAAATCAAGAGATATATCGCACTCTTGATTTTTGGTGATTTAGGCTCGCCTGGAAAGAAGGAATGGCCTTCTAACTGTTATGGTAAGAAGCCTTTCAGATGTTATCGCTATTGCCGAGCCAAGAAGAAAAATATGGCTCAAAAAGTTGCTCAAAAAGAACTTCAAATTTCACAGTTTCCTCTTCCTTAGTTAAATCTTCTACTCTTAGTTAACGATTTTGGGCTAGCAGAAGGTTTTTAAATTTTACTTTTCTTTTGCTATTCTCCATAGTATGAGTGAAAATTTCTAGAATGGAGATATCTAGTAATTGTGTTTGATATTTAGCCATGTATAAGGGACTTAATGTGCAAGTAAAAAATATTTCATACATAAAAATTTAAAGTAAATATCAAGTAAAAAGACAATATTTGTATAAAATGATAATTATACCCTTAAATATTACAAGAGCACCGTGTTGTTAGGTGTACGTTTTTTTTCATTGAGATTGAGACAAATAAAACGTACAAGAGATTGAAATTCGGTTAATTCAAAAGAAAATTAAAATCATAAAAGAATGAACAAATATCATATCAAGAAAATGAACAAGTCTCCATTGATGATGAAGCATGAAGTTTGTTGATAAATAAGATATGAAATGAATAACAATTTTAAGTTTCGAATATCTTAATCTGGTAAGAACGAAAATGCTCAGAAAGAGGAACAAATTAAAATCATGTCTTGATACAAAGTTGAATTGGAAATTTAGAAAATGAAAAGCAATGATAAAACTAAAAGAAATTCATACCAATTTCTTAAGTAGTATGTGACTCTTTGATTTCAAGAAGAAGAAGATGTGCAACTTGGGTCTTCTCTTTAATTACTCTAAACTAATGAAACACAATAATGCGTCTTATAATAACTGAACTGAAAGAATGAAGTTGTTTGAATTTTGGATGGATCTTCTCGTTGAGTTCGCGTAGACTAAATTGACACAAATATGCTTCTACACTATTAACAAGAAATACGAGGCTGTGCAATTTATGTCTTCTCTTTTAGAACAACAATGAATTTTGATCTGAATTATCTGGTTAAAATTTTGAGTTTCTTTGTAAAACAGATGGAATTATTGTGAAAAAAATATACAAGAGAGAATGCGAAAGAAATATCGAGATGATATAATGTTTAATAAATTATCATTGCTCATTAAATTATGCAGCTGGTCGTCCTCATGATACTTTTTAACATATAGTAGAAAAAAATAAAATAAAAATGATATATATGCTATATAAGAGAATTAGACAAGTAAATTGAAACAAAAAAAAATACTAAATATAAATATATAAAATTTAAGTAGAAAGGTAAATCAATCATTTGCCGATTGGGGCGAGGTGTTTTATACGGTGCGGGGTGAAGCGAAAATCTCGAGACACGGACCGTAGTCCCCCTTGGCATCTATGGGGGCTAGTCTCACCTATATTCAAATTAATAGTTCTATTACTAATAAAATAAGCAAAATAAAAGAACTCTTTCATGGTTATTTTAGGGAAACTTATATGAAATGGGGCAAACATTCATAACTATTTATCATAGGGGTAATAAGTTTTTAATGTATTGACCTTATAGAATTATATTTTTTTTTTGTCTATAATTAAATGGTGTCCACAACCGATTAGGTAACCAATATGTAAAAATCTTATTTCTAATTTTTGTAATTAATTATACAAAACAATTTTCTCTCTCCTTTTTCACATTCCAAAGTTTCTCCTACATTTAATACTCCAGCTATCCGGTTTGGAATTCAAATTGTTGTCCAAATAGTTAGATTACTCCCTCCCGAATTTGAATTCGCTCCCCAAGTTGAAAGTAAATTTCGTACGTACTCCTTAATTTTAGTTGTTTACCTCTTCTTCTTTTTTTTTGCTTATTTTAAAAAATGGTATATGTGTTCTGTTTATTATTTTTTTCATAGATTTTGATGATAATCAAATTTTTTGTGTTCGATATATCTAAAATTGGTCAAACACTGAATGAATCCAATCTTCAATCTTTGAGGATTACCATAGATAGTCCTTTTGCATGTCAATGTTGTTGGACTTTACATCCTTTTCAATGGGGTGTAACCGCAAGATTTGGGGTTGATCGTAGGGTCTTGGGAAAATCAAAACAAGTGTATCCAGAACAAACCATGGAAGAGCTGAGTCAAAGACAAAATTGACCCTATGGGCATTTCAACAAGTTATAAAATGTCAAAGCTAAGAGGCATTAAAATTGTACAAGAAGGAAGAAAGAGGAAGGCTGTAAACATTGAATCAGAGGAAATGCTTTCTGAGTTTGTCGGATCTGAAGAAATTCATAATCATGAGTTAGTGTCTTAAAACACAAAGTTAGATACAAGTTTTTGGTTATTAGTTGTCACTATACAAAAAATATTAAATTAGTATTGTATATAGTATATTCCATGTTTAGTAATTGGTATATAGTTGTTGCATGTTAATGTTCTTGTTGTTTTTTTTTTTTTTTTTTGTTTTTTGTATATATATCAAAAAGTCATTGGAACTTTTAAGTTATACAAGATGGAAAATTTTGAATATATGAATAGAATTTGTATTTCTTTAGTTATCATACTCATTATTGAAGTTAGTATATATTAAGTTTTAGGGTAATCACATAAATATGCTATATTATAAAAATATTTACCATCCATGTCAATATAATTTTTTAAACTCAATTAACCTTTTTTAGAATTAAAAAATCCTACGGGGCCTCTTGTCTCAAAACGCCTTTTTCCATTTTTATTTTCATTGTTCTGCTTCTGTCGTCCCTCTTTCTGTCTTTTAACTCCTATGCTTTCTTTTTCCCTTTCTTTTTTAACTCCTCTACTTCTTCCGTCTCTTTCTCATGCGTTTTTTTTTAAATCTTCTTCCTTTTCTTTTTTCTTTTTCTACTATTTCGAGGCATTTCATCTAAAAATCCATCCCATAATCAGTTTTTGCTCATATATCACTATTTTTTTATCCAAAAACAAACTGAAAAGAGACTAAAAGACTCAAAAATTTTTATAACAAATCATATTTTTTTTAAGTAGAGATCTTAAATTACAGAACATGAGTTCACCATTGATGGTCATTTATAAAGCTCCAAATTTTGAATTTTCTGATTTTTGATTATTTGGATAGGTAGTTCCTACAAATAATTAAAACTATCGTTTGAAGTTTATATCTCAAGTTTAAGAGGGTTTTAAATTAAGTGTTATAAATTGATTTTGAAAAAAATTAGATTGAACTCGAAAAAAAGTGTGTTTTGTTGAAACTATATCGCATTGTATTAAAGAAATTGTATTACACACTTCACGTCTTTTTTTTATAGTGATCTCAACCACAATAATTTAAGAAACACTTCTTTAAATACATTTATAACATAGACACAATACATTGCAAACATCAACTCATGTTTCTCAGAGAGAATCAAACCAAATAATTTATAAGCAACTTATAATACAATTTATTCATGAATAATATACGTTTTAGCTTCACTCTATAAATTTTGTCTTGTTGTCTTTCGTTAGTTAGTTTTTCATTTTTAATGTTTTCTTCTAATTTCAATTTTACTATTGTGTAATACACTTTTATTAAACGCACATTAATTCATGTTGTAGTTTATTAATTTGTTACTATAGCTTACGTGTTTAATTCGAAATGAATAAACTTAATTCAACTCTATAGTCATATGTCGGTTTTCATTATTACATTTTTTTATCCATGCATAATTCCTCTCTTCTATACAACTTTTACTTTTTTTTAATCACTTTTAATTACAATTAATTTCATTGGAGTTTATTGTTGTGCTTTGTTTGATTGAATTACTTATTTATTCATTATTGATGTAAGTTTTATGCGTTTACAAATTCACATAGTGCTCTTTTTCGTTTTGCTTCATTTTGAAATCATTTTTTCCGGTTCTAATTCAAACTTTAAAATGAGTGTAATACTTTTTAGTTTAATTTCATTCATTGGCCTTTTATATTATGTCTTCTGCATTTCTTACGATTAGTTACTTGTCCTAAATTAATTATTGATTTATATTGATGTAGCTTATGAATTAGAGAGTAAAATACAATAATTATGTTAGTAAAAGAAAGGTCACTCCCATAAACTATGGTAACAAGATCACAACCTGAAGCCTTGCAGAATGTTACGGCCTTATGATGAGAGAATAAATAATACGGAATAAAATCTTTTTTAAGCATTTTTTTGTTTTAGAAGTTTGTTAGTTTACTATAAAAAATTCGATCATTTTTTTTGTCTTCTCAAAGTAAGTATTAGCATGTCTAAATATTATGTATGATGTTATGAAATTTTTTAATGGTTTATAATCATTACACAATTTGTGTTAAAAATGCTATATAAAATAACGGCCTTTTATTATATAAAAATTATGTGTGAGAAATAAAGTATTAAAATATGTATTACAAATAGTTTTGTAATTCATATTGTTGACATATTGTAGTTTTTAAGAAAATTATAACTGCTGAATGCTAGCTTGCATTTATGAATTAGGTTGTATTAACATGTATTAAGTTGTTTAAATTATTTTAATAAGTATGCTAAAAGTTGACTACAAAATGGTAGTATACTTACAAATGGTAATTTTTAATAAAAGACCTTCACGTGTGTAATTTTTCACCTTAAGTTTATATCATATACAAAAATTATATGTACATAGTCCTGTTTTAATACTGGTATTGGGAAGTGTATATTAAAAGCTCATTATTATTTTTGATATAATTATACAACACAAAGTAATTGGATTTAGTTATATGCGGGAAAATATCTTATGTGATTATAATTTGATATTGGTATTAGTTTATTACAATTATTTGAATATAATGTCATGTTTTACTAATATATTCATGTCACATATCAAGATACAAAAAGGTAAAGTTCATATATTTATACAGAATTAATTGTGCATGACCTTCTTTTTTGTTGATTTTTTTGTATATATATGTAATATATAATACAGAAATTAATCTGTACATACTTCTTTTAAATTAATTTTTTTGTATATATAACTCTTTTAAATTTTCATACACTTTTTTTTTTTAGGAAGTCCAGATTATTTGCAAGAACCGTGGAACAAAGGCAATTCACATACAATGTTAACACAAATCAACACATTGACTGGCTTCAAATAAACTACTCCTCCAATGCAATATAACGTATATTATGTACATCATCTTGTTTTGCACAATTAAACAGCAATGAGACGATGTCACGGTCAGGCACAATTGTTTAGATGCCATTAGTTGAGGACTGGAAGATAGTTTCTGTCATGCAATACTTTTTTATATAAAATGGGCACAACGCTTCGATTCACAATACGGGAATTTGCCATTATTTCTGGTTGGAATTGTTCTGATTGGGTGCTGACTTCTACTTTGATTACTGCTCAACCCAATAGAATCAATCGATGAGTAAAATTTTCCATCCATGGAATTCTCCGTCACTAAAGTTCGTTGACTGAGCTTTTAAAGCAAGGTATGGGGTGACAATCAGGGAAGATGCATACAATTTGGGATTCTAGATTCTAACATGAGTTTATCATCAGTTCCGCCCGCAAACCTACTAACAACAACAATAGATAAGGTTGACTTTGATCTGGTTTGAACCGGTATATTTAGGATTATTCCGTGGATCGGAAGGCTTTTATGAACTTGCTAAATCCATAACAACAAGTAAAGCCATGTGGACAGTACTGAACAGATGTAGGGCTTTCCACTTCCATCTAGTTTGTTTCTATAATGTTGCTCTATGGGGTTTGATGACAAGATTGCCTGTCAAGGTTTCTAGCACCTTCCCGATTATCAATTGGGTGACTAAGAATGACCATCCTCGTTTTGATTATTCATCATGAAAATATTTTTAATGCTGCAGAAATCTGGTAATGCTTTTACTTAAATACAATTTGTAAAATTATTGAAAGTTAGTATACATTTACTTACTACAATTGTTATATTATTTTTCATTATCTGAACTTATAATTTTCATGATTAATGCATATTAGTTCAGAAATATTGAGCCAACACGATGGGAATTAAAAAAAATCCTCCAACTTCCACCATCGACAGAAACATCATTTCTCGTCCTACAGAACTGATCACAATAAGTTACAGTCCGGATTGATGATTTCCAAAACCCTCCCAGTATAGGGACAAGCAGAAAAAGTAAAAGAAAAAGTTATTGAATTGTTTCTTCACCGATTAGAAAAAGAAAAAGCAATGCCGTTACAGTCATCTCCCTCACAAATCTTCAACCAACAAAGGCAATAAAGGCATACACACGACTATCAATGTGCGCGCAAACGTCACACGATCAAGTCCATCAATATCCCAGTGTGAGAAACACAGGTCTGCAGGTAAGTGACATAACAAGAAGCATGGAGACAGAAAAGGTGTACAAGACAGAAAAAAATGTGGCGAATTAAGAAGTCCAACAAGCTTAAATTTGCTGTGAAATTTGAAAGCAATTCAAAAAATCGGTATCAAATCTATAGGTTCAAATATATGTTATTTGAAAAGATTATAACAATTATTACTAAAATATGTACCTTTTTCACATAGTCAAGGACGAGTTCGCGATTTGAGAAAAAATCTTGAGACAAAATTCAAAACCGTCTTGGACCCATGAATTCCAGGTCATCACACGTATAAATTTTTGTTTTAAATGTTATATACACTATAATATATAACTATGAATACATTGTTAATTATTTTTTCAGGTTAATGGTCGTTGATGATGCTCAAGAAATCAACCCATCGGAGATGTTCATCATCAGCCCACATACACTCCACATGAACCCAAAGTCAATCTGCAAATTTGACGAACAAGAGGTATTATTTTGCAGTATATTTATACATTAATTCAGTTATACACCTATTGAAATGAAATAAATGTTTATAAGTAATTCCGTTTTAACACATTATTCAGTTTATCACTATTGAAATTAATAATTAAAATATATACTAGTATATCTCAATTATATAACATCCTATTACTTATTTTTTATACAGAAAATACACAACATATTTTCTTTATTTGTTTACATTTTTTTGTTTTTTTTCAGTGCTACAGTTGAAAGATGCCATGCAAGAAACGTATATCACCTCGTGTTCCTCAGGTCAAAATACCAAGTTTCACAGTTCGGTGCCCAACAAAAATCGATAGGTCAAATCCAAGTGCATTGAAGATCATGAGGTATCGTAAATGATTATATACAATTTTATAAAAATTTATTATAATGTTTTATAATCAATTTGTTAGATATTTAGTTATTATTTATTGTTTAAGCTGGAGATAACTTGCAAGAACTAAACTCGAATCTCCACTGTTGGAGCAAGTTGTTTTTGGGTGATAATTTTGGAATGATGTTAAGTGGCACTGCCTCACAAGATCAATTAGTGTTGTATGCTACTGTGGATGCCCCGTAAAATGCCCAAAGGGAAACTGAAAGGAGCGCAAACATTCGGGTAATATAATAACATATTCTATGCCTGCCTTCCACGAGCATATATTGCAGAAGCATAGGAGTCTATTATAGTTGCAGCGCCTATACAAAATGGTATACATTCCTGATTCAAATCAGGAAACGTTGTACTGATCACAGAGGAATTGCCAGACCATCTACTTCCAAGCGTGAACACACTGCAAAACATTGTTTACAAAACAGTTGAGCTGAATAACACAATGACGCTGTTAGGCATAGACGGGCCCAGGTCCATATCAACTATCTCCTACATGACTTCGTTTGGGTCGGATGCTGGTAAGCAACATTATTTATGTTACATTGCATAAAAAGGCATATTGTTTGCATGAGTAAATAATATTTATATACATATCCTTTTCAGGTATTTCGTCCCGACAACCAGTTTTGTTTACTAAACTCCTTTTTGTTTCCTTGTCTGATAAGTAATGTCTGATTTGTTTTTCAAATGTTTTTGATATGGCTGAAAGAATAGTACCCTCGTCAACATTACACAAAGTAACATATTTTTTTTTTTGTATAAACTTGTATTTTTAATTGTTGTTTTTGTGTAGTTATTTGTATTATTTATAAAGGAACTATGCGGCAAGGATCGCTCACAAGAAAGAAAGGCAACATACCATACAATTTATTAATTTTGGTTGTAGCGCCATTGACAACAAAGAATTGGTTTACAATATCAGGTGTGAGAGCGCTAGTTGATTGAGAACTCGGTAATGTTCCGTTTTTATATTATTAATAATGTTTAAAAAAATAAATACAGTGTATAATGTATAAATTATCCTATTATTACCATTACATCACAGGACATAGATGTCTATTATTCTACTATATAAGGAAAACTGTGGCCAAATACTACTCCAACAGTAGCCTATAATTTCACAACTATATTGCAATTTCAACTCTGTTTGGTTTAAATGGCTTGGAATGCATATTAATGGAATAAAGGTGACTTTCTAAGGCCAGTGTTGATAGATGATTATTGATTATATTCATGTATACAAGATTGCTAGCGTATGCACATGGCACCAACCTCGTGATGTTCCTCCCGGTTAACTTAGAAGGCATGTTACATCTTGGATTTCCGATTGTCACTAGATCTTTCACAATGATCGATGCATCAAGTTGTAAATACTCAATCACCCAATTCTCTTCACCACTCATTGTTGTCATCACATCAGAAGGTATGCACACTTATACCATGTAGCTTAACGTCTGATTTCTATCTGAAGAAGTTTTGGATATTTCAAGCCAACAACATCGATCAAGGCATACCATATGATTTCCTTTCGAATTGTCTATGTGGAGACCTTTCCCCAACAAACAACCAGCCCTGCTAGTTGTAAGTTCAAATTTCAATAAACTTATTTTTATTGAACATAGTTTACACTTTAAGTAGTATAATAACATTGAACTTTTTTTTTTCGTGTATTGTTTTTATGGACTGTGAGTGTATGTTGTTCATAACGCGAGTTTTTGAGTGAGAGGAAGACATTCCACAGTTTAGGATTTTAGACCCAGAAGAAATTTCGCCTTAGATATGGTGTTGTTGTGGAATTACGGCCAATCAAAATTACAAGCCGGAGCTGTCAGTGATAGTGAAGCGGCCTTTAAAACCCGTCATGAATCGCACAGAAAGCAACAGTTCTGAAAGGATTACACTCCAGTAGTTTAATATACCTTAGTTTGTAGCACTGGTTTTTGGTTTTTAGTTGAATTTTAATATTATTGTAAGATTAAAAATTTTATACACGATAACTTTTGTTTTAATTAACTCGTAATATCATTTCCTTGTTTGAACTATCATTTTAGTGGTTATAAAAAATATTGACACTATCCTTTTTTGTGTTATTTTGTATACGTATTATAGAAATAAGTATATCCATATACTTTAATTGTATAAAACAAAAATACTTTTAAAACTAAGTGTCTTACCTATATATTAATATATACCACACACATTCAGTTTCTATACAAATAATTCAATTTACTCTAGATTTTACGTAAGGCTAAATAATTTTTATATATTTTTTTTATAATATCTTGTTGTTTACTGTTGACAGTTTATCAATTTGATACATATATACAAATTGCATTTTACGAATTTGTATACCAATATATATGTTGTTCATTTATTAATTGAATATATTTTATATTCACACTCATTCATTGTATAGTTATTACTCTATATTAGTGTGTTTTGTATAACGTATTAGATAAATAATACATACATAGACTTTTAATTGAATTATATATATACATATAAATCTAATGAATATATATATACATTACATCTAAATATGCATATACATCTTATTGAATAAATATATATATATACAAATTTGCATTTACGAATGTTTATAACAAAAGATTATGTTTTGTCAGGTTTTTATTTGGAATATATATACTAATCGACTTAGGGTTCCAATTTTTTTTATTAATTGTATATTCACATACAATATTATTGCAGAAATATTACATATACACTCTTAGTGAATAGTATATAGTGGTACAAATGCATTACAAATTTGTATAACAAAAAGATATATGTTGTTGCAAGGTTTTTTTGTATTTGTTGTATATAGTATATACTCTACAACTTATTCAATGTTTTTTATTAATGGTATATGCATATCAATATATTGTTGTTCAGGTTTTATTTGTATATTGGATAAATCGAGTTTTTAAGATCTACTACTTGTTAGTGTTTTGACATTTTATCATGTTCGTATATATATACAAATTTTAATTTATATGCATTTGTATAAGACAAAATTTTTAATATGTTGTTCAATTAATCATTGTATATAGTATAAATGCTAAAACTTTTGAGTATACATATTACTACTTTTGTAGGTCATACAACCCACACATTAATGTGACAACACATAATCAAAATTAAAGACGTAATGAAAGTAATTAGTATACAAAAACAAAGATTTAAATTAAGTCTATGCATATAGTTTTTCCATTCAAATTTATTTAGGACACACAATCACGCCTTAAACATCTTTTGGCTTATTTCTACACTGAACGCCTATTGGTGACTCCAATTTTCCACATGTCTACATGTATTTTTGTTCCCCCCGTGTTTTTTCCCCTTAATCCCGATACTCTCACCCGCTTGCTGTTTTGTTCCGAGGCTTACCCTTTGCCTGCCATGAGGTCCGTTTAAATTTTGAGGTATACGTCATCACAATAACGCTATCTCCGGAATCAACCCTGCCCTTTTACATCCGGTAAAGGATTATAGGCGATATTATATGTCTTCAACATTGGTCTTGGTTTGTATATCTGAGAAATTTCTCTGGTGGTAGACGCTTATCATTTCAATACCCGCCCAGCCTGTTCACAGGTATTCCCCTCGTACTGAAATCTTCCACAGGTGCAAGTTTTTTTCTTTTAAGAACAGACTACAAAATATCTCCCACCATCATTAACATTGTTGCACATATAAAAACAATTCCGTTGACGGTAAACCGGCTCATTTATAAATACAATTAAAGAAATGATGTCATACTATTATATAATAATATATATATTAAATTTGGTCAAACACTCATAATATATACTATTCTTAAATATTACCTCATTCTTGTGCTCATGCTTCAGTGGTCTAAAAGCTCAAGATATGTCATGTGTATTTTTCCAATCAATGATTTGAATGGTGCAGGTTGCCTCTTCTTTTATCATGATTCTACTTCCAAATAATAGTCGTTACCTCTTGACGAGAAGTTCAAATAGGCAATTCTCTAGCTCTGCAAACAAGTGTTGCAAGTTTATAACTCTCACAATATTTGGATGTCATGTGCCACCTCTATGTACTTGTGGCCTAAAAAAGAGCCCTTTTTTCATATCCAGCGAAATCCAAATACTCTTTTATACTCTTCATCACTCTTATATCTTCTTTTTTCTACAGTAGCCATTAGATATCAAATTCATTCTTTTGTGCAGCTTGCCATTTGTATAAGACGCCAGAATAACTTTCTCATGAGTTTTCTGAAACTTTTTTTCTGAACGTTTATGTCATAATGCCACATATCAAGCATAGGTGGGACATTAACTTATACATTTGTAACAGCCTTATAATGCTCGTCATTTCTATCAGACACAACACACATGTTACCCTCTCATCACCGTATGCTTCTTTAAGTTGCTCAAAAAAACCCAGTCCAGTGCAGGCCAATCATTTTCAGAATCATAATACCATACGCAAGTGGGAAATATATGTCCTACAATAATATCAAAATCATATATAAATGTACATATACAACAGATTCACTTATATACATGATACATTATCACACACACACAACATACAACACACACAAACACCACACACACACACATTATATCTTATATATACCTGCGCCATCTGTCGTGCTTGCTGCAACAAATGTCCATTAGTGGACCCTCCTCACTGACTACCCCACCCCACTACTGGTGCTACCATGATTTGAATCCTTGGATAATTTCTTCGGAATGCTACAAATAGTATCAATAATCATTATTCGGACTCTTTTTCATACGTATATGAGACCCCGGGTAAGTGATATCATCATAATACAAATACGCAGGTAACTTTTGCATATGTGCAGCTTGTTTAAACCCTTCAAAGATTTCAAATGCTTTCTCCCCTGGCCCCTCCAAGCCAACATATAGTTACATCATCTCCTATATCAATCTTAACATCTTTTCTCCTTATATCAGCTGGTGTTAATTTTACGTTTTAATGATCTACAAATTTAGTTTCACAATCCCTCATCCCTCCTATTAAATTGCTAGTTACATGTCTTGTCGAATAAACTCTATCTTTTAAAGGACATGTAATGCTTTTCGGTTGAATGCTCGAAGTTGAACCTTCCAGATTTGTTGATATAATAGGCCTTCATTAAAACCATTCACATCCTTTAGAATAACATCCCAGTGTAAGTGCATTAAATATATTTTAATATATATTAATACAAATGTCTTTACAATAGGCAATACAGCATTTATACGGTTTAAAAGTCACTTTTTGGAGCACACTACCTTATTGAATTTGACCGAGATTTTTATACTGAAATCTCTCTTTATCGCATATCTTTCCATGACTGCTTTAAAAAAAACTAAATGAATTTTCCTTGTATACACTTGATCACCTCAACATGTCTTATTAGATTCGTCTGAAATCACGCCAAGTGTATCAAATCGATACAAATGGCCAAATTTGATCCTCCGTTCAACACCAATCATATCATGACAATCATTTTCTGCAACATGTTGCCAAACACCCCCATCTCTTACAAACTGAGAAATTTGTCTATCCCATGAATCCAAATAGTTCTACAAATAGGAAATTGTTAAAATCAATTTGGCCTTTTTAAGCGATTACGTACACTCTGACACCCATTTCATTGTGTATAACCATATCGTTATTGCTTTCTTCAACTTGTACCAATCTTCAAAGTCTTATATTCATATCAACACCAATCTGTTTTGGCAATAGTAGATAAAAATCAAGAACGTTGATTGTTCTTAAAACTACTCCGTCTATATATAATCAACGTAACTATTTTTATCGTCCCATTTTCCAGAATGGCATAACCAAATAGCTAATGAGCCCCATTATCTTACCATTATGAAAAGATATAGACATATATTTCAAATCATTCAAAGATCATATATACAAATTATACAACAATATTTTAACAATCAATTTATAGAAATTTATACTGTTATTTCTTTTTAAAGACAACACTACATCTACAATAGTATATACTTCTTCAAAATAAAACACATGAATTAGGAAATTTATACTATTATTCGGTTTTAATATACAAACACTACATCTTACAATAGTATACTACCATTCTATCAAAAATAAAAACATATGATTTTAAATAATATATACAATTTATGAACACTGCTTAACATAGTTTCGCTTACAAAATATACAAATACTGCGATAACTTTACAATTACATGAACATATATATTGTATAATTACAAAATTTCGCTTAACAAAAGTTATTTTGATTTTTTTTAAAAAATCACCTCCACACTAACGAAACGAACACAAAGCAACAAGTTCTAAATCCAATTTAACAGGTATAGTTATTGCAATGATAAACATACAATTTTCATCGAATAAAAGACTTCCTGTATTCTATTGCAAAAACTGCTGAACTTCAGTTTCTAAACATCAAAAAAAAAATATTTTTGTTTTCACTTGTGTATGAATTTTTTTTTTGAATTTGAACGTTTAGCTTTTAAAAAGGGGACGTTTCCCTAAAATTGTGTCATTATCTTAATTTTTGTTAGATAATTTAACGCTTCAGTTACAAAACAAACCACTTTTTAAAATAGAATTGTATAAATAAAAAAAAAACCTTTATATACAAAGTAAAGATACATAAAATAACAAACTATACCATATAATGTAAATGGTAACTATAACCTATAATGTTATTTAATCAAATAAGTGTAACGACCTGTTTAATAATCGTTTTGACAGAGATTTTTATTTCTGGAAAACTGGCTGGGGCGACGAACCCCACCCACGAACGGACCGTCATGGTCACGCGGACCTCCAGGGTCTCGTTTCAAAAAACACTTGGAAATTCTGAAATTGTGTACTGATAGCGACTACTCTGAACGTCACGACGGAATGACAAGGACGGAACCGTCGTGTTCCACGACGGACCGTCACAGGCCATTCACTAAAATCAAGTTTCGGTTATCGTGTGTACGGACGCAGACCGGACCGTCGCAGGTCGTTACGGCCCGTCACAAGGCTGCGCAATCCCCGGCTGGGTCGGATTTCTGTTAATTGTATTTAAGGTGCGTTTGGAGACTTTTTCCTATTTAATTATAAAGTGGTGGGGTTAATGTTAATACGTCAATTACTTGGGGGTTTAAAAGAAGTAACCTTAAGTTAATTAGTGGGTTATTATTGCCTCTTTTATACTTAATTATAATGCTAATTAGGGTAAAGAAAGAGGGTTTGATAAGACAAAGAAAAGAACATGAAAGAGATGAAATCGAGGCAGGGAGAGAGAAAACGAAGAGACAACAAGATTAGATTTGCTCTCTTGATCACGAATCTCGGTGGAGGTATGTTTATGGTTTTTTATGCTACTCGTATAACTCTTATAGCGAATGATATGTGTTGGTAGTATTATAAAGTCTTCTATATAGCTTAATGTGTGTAATGCATATTTTGATTTTATATATATGATGTGACATGAAACAAGCATGATAAGCTATTGAACCCCAATCTTGATAAAACCTAATCTCTTGTTTAATGATGGATGCCTTGGTTATAAAAGAAGGCTTGATGAACTAAAGTATGAGATGAGATGCCTTGATATAACAGACGGCTTGATTTACTAATATAATGAGATTATTGGGGCGGGGTGTCACGAACGACACGTAGAATTAGTGGGACGGGGTGTCAGAACCGACACTAGATTTTAGAGATCGGTGTCACGAAACCGACACTTAGTATTTAGGGGATCGGGTGTCAACGAACTGACACGTAATTTAGGGGATCGGGTGTCCACGAACGACCGTAGTTTAGGGATCGAGTGTCACGTTCTGAACACATAGTAGTAGGGGATCGGATTCACTACCCGCCACAAGATAAATAAATTTAGATAATGAATCTTGAAAAGATGCTAATTACTCAATCTAAAGAACATGTTTCCCAAAAGAGTAGTGTGTGGAGGCTTGAGTCCCATTCCATGATCGGTGATATTATAAATGATGTTTATACTTTTGCATCACTTTTTAAGAATATTAGTTTGATTTTATGATGTTATTTGAGTTATACTGCTTTCTATTTTGAGTTGGCCGATGATACCTACTCAGACTTGTGTTTGTACTGACCCCCCTACTTTTATGTTTTCTTCTTGTTTTATTGTGTGAGTGCGCACACGTGCATCCATCTTGACTCACAGTACTCTACTATCCAGTCTCATTACACTCCGGATATCAGGTGAGCTAATGCTTCTAGCTTGACTGGATCTTCTTCCTCTATGGCTTGATGCCTTTGAAGTTCCGGCATGGACTAGCTTTTGGTTATTTTACTTTTTAGAATACTCTTAGTTTAGTAATTTGATCCATAGATGTGTTCTGTGGTGATGACTTCCAGATTTGGGGAATTAATAATGTTGAATTTTAGAAGTTATTGGAATTGGTTTATTACAGTTTAGTCTTCCGCCTACTTTCTGTTGTATTATATTTAAATGTTAGGGTTTAGATTGGTTGGTTTTCGCTCCATAGGTGGGTAAGTGTGGGTGCCCAGTCGCGATCCGTTTGGGTCTGACCAAACTTGGTATCGAGTATTAGTTTGTTGTCTCATCACACAAGAAACAGTCTAAAGAGTCTTAAAGAACGGTAGGTGAACGCCTTTACTTTTCTTGCTTTGAGAGGCTATAAGACTTTAGGAAATTCCATTCTTTCTTTCTTTCTTTCCGTGCATGACTTGGATCCAATTGGTTCTAGGTGATACAAATTGGTATCTACCCATCTCCACTCTCTTTCGCAGATGGTTCGAACAGAGCAAACGCTACGCCACACAAACAAACCGCAAGCATTGATTTATACTTAGCCAAGCCGCCACGGGTGCTGTGCTCGAGAAGAGCCACGGCAAGAAGGGCCGTGGAGAGGTCGTGAGAGACGTCCTCTAGAAGTAGAGACAAGCCCTAGCCCATCTGGTACTCGGCGTTGACTCCTCCACCGACTGAGGAAGTAAGTAAAGAGAAAGGGAGGATGGGGATAATGAACAAGTGCAAATGAGGAATGCCCACCCCAACCTACCCCAGAAATGATCAATCAGGTTCTCGCTTATCTTAGTGGTTTGTCTGTCAGGGTCAGGCCCTCTAGTGTTTTCTGCACCAACACCTCCGGTTCAGAGGTACAAACATGCAGCACTATGGCTCCTCGTATGGAGCCTCATTGGACATAGGCACTTTTGCCTCCACCCTGACTACTGGGCCTATATGACAATGAGCAGCATGAACTTTTCAGTAATTTTGAAATTGAAACCTCATCTTCAAGGGCAGAATCTGGAGATGCTTATACCTTTTCTGGTTGACTGTCATGAGCTATACTACACAAGATGGGTATAGTAGAAAGTTTTTTGTTGGGTGTTTGAGTTCGTGAGTTTAACCAGTTTCAGGGAAACGCCAAATGTGTGGCGTCACATGTGGAGTGTCCGACAACATAGTCCCACCTATGACTTGGGCTCATTTCTCTAGCTATGTTTATGGAGAAGTATATCCCCCCCCTGGACTTTGGTGATAGGACAAGGGTGAGTTCTTAAGCCTAGAGCAAGGTAGATGTTCGGTTACTGCAATGAGGCTAATTCCCGCTTTCCAGGTTGCCACCTCAACTATTTGTTCAGTCCAAAAGGCAGATTCGCCGTTGTTGTGAAGGGGTGATCAGAGTTGCGAATTTCAGCCTTACAGTAGCGCCACAGCGAAAATCTTGTCAAGAAGTGTAGAACCTTCGTGTAAGGTAGAGGGAGTGAACCCTATTACTTTCACCATGACACCTGACAGTCTAAAAGTTTTCGTAAGGAAGTTGAGTTTAATGTTCTTACGCCAAGGAACAGGTTTCAGGAGGTCTCATGTCCGACCAATCAGTCCTCACTACAGACTGTAGTTGGGGGTCCACCCATAACCGTTCAACACTTCTCTGAGAGACCTATGCCCGACTCAGAGAATGTGATGGATGTGGGGGAGACTGACATATTAGGAGGAATTGTCCCAAACAGAGTTATAGACCCCCATAGGCTTAAGGTAGAGGTGTCATGGGTAGAGGCCTTTTCGGGAGGACTTGGTGGTCCGCGGTAATGGTGTTCACCAAAACGGCCTGGTGATGGGCACTGGAGCCACTACATCACAACATGGTAGGGGCAACGGACCATAAACGAAAGGGCCCTTGTTATGGCTTTCCCTGGGAGATCGGTAGCGTAGACATCTTATGCTGGCATCACTGGTATATCTTCTTTTTTGTATTTCAATGGCTTCCGTATTGTTTGAATCCTGGATCCACATTTTCTTATGTGTACTTCCTCATTTGCTAATGGTCTAAATTTCCTTGTGAATTCTTGATATGGCCTATTCGTGTTTTTCTCCTCCGGTGGGTGGTCTTTGGTAGGGAAAGGTATCTAGGTCTTGTTTGGGTGAACTTTTGTGGGAGCAACACTTATGTAGATTTGGTTTCTTAGACAATGGTTGATTTTGATGTAATTCTGGTATGACTTGGCTTTCTCCGCAATTGCGATCTTGGATTGTAATGCTAAAATTAGACGTTAAGCCAAGCCTGGGACAGATCCCGTTAATGTGGGAGGGTGACTAACGACTTCCAATCAGGTTCGTATCATCTCCTTTCTTCGTGCTACTATAGAATGGTTTAGTAAGGGTTCTTTAGCTTTCTGGGCGCCCTCAGGGATGATACTACCTAAGTACCACGATCATTGAGTCGTTTTCGATCCTGTCCCCGCGAGTTTCATAGGCTGTTCTGCAGATCTTGTCCTGTGGATCAGTACGCCTCAGTCCTCTACTCCTCATTGCGCACTAGCAGATATTGGGACTTCTGCATCGACTTGAACCAAGTACTCTCCCCATTTCTATACCCGCCCCTACTAGTATGGTGTCTTCCCGCGTGGAATGGGTTAAGAGACAGTTAACTGGCCGACAACTTGCAAGAGTTGGTTGTAAGTAAAAGGTTTATTAACAGTGGTCACGCCTTTGGTGGTCGTCTCCTGTGTTGCGTTGTGAGTACGATGGGAGTCTTCTTCGAATATGCATAGATTTCACGCCGTATCTTTTGTTGGTCAACTAAATAAAGTTAACTGTTTAAGACAACAGAGTTTATGCCTCGTTCCTCGCCTTGATGATTTTTTCGTCAGTTACAAGGTGGCTTGTACCTGGGGTCTTCTCAAAACAGATCGACATTGTAAGGTCTGGTTTATTCATCAATTGAAAATACGGCCTTCACTTACCTTCACTTTCCACAGGTATCTTGCTTGTCGAACAGTATGGGCATTATGAGTTCTTGGTAATGTCCTTTGGACTAACGAATGCCCTCTCTGCTGATTCTCATGAGCTTGATGCACGTGTGATTTTTTAACCATAAAGTCTTGGATCTCTTTGTGGTCTCGTAATTTATTTGATATGGATACTGATATACTCGCAAGAGTTAGGCTCAGTTAAGCTCGCACGTATGAGGATATTTGAATAATTGTTGTCTGGCGCCGAGACCTCCGTTTTTCTTCTCTGGAGCTGTGGCTGATTGAGAAAATTCTTCTTATATATTCGCAAATTCTTCTCTCATCGGCGGACAATCCATAAGTCGGACACTGTTATGTGCGCTAGACTTCAGTGGGTCCTGCTTGTGGGCACGTGGTTTCAGAAGGATGGAGGAATGCGTGCGGATCCCTGACAGAAGAGCTAAGTGAGGGAAGATGGCTGTAAGGACCCTGTTCCCTCTTTCTCTTTTCTCACCTATTGTTGTTTCTTACCGTCGTAACCTCTAAGAAGTCTTTACTCGTGTTATATCTGGCTAGTGTTCACTCTCCCTCCTTTTTGCTTTTTTCCACGTCGTTTTGTCAAGGATTCTTCTCTATTGCTTCCAACAGTGATTTCTTTATATCTTGACTAAGCAGAATGTCTCTCATTTTGTATGGTCGAAGGATCACATACCGTGCTATCTCCTGCTTACAGCTTCTGGAGAATATTTCACACTATTCACCATCAGAGACACTCTGGCTGGCATTCTACCACAGTTTCTCATTATCCTTCCCTTGACCAGTTCGCGTGTTAGGATAAGTTCATCCTCCGTTTCATTTGTTATGCCTCTGCATGGATTGCCTATCACTAGCTCACTGTTCGGGTGCCTATGTGCGTGCTCATCTGCTAGAGCATCGCTTTGAGTCGTCTTCGATCTTGGCTCTATTCGTGCGCTCGTGTTCTATTCAGACCCTAGCGCTCCGGCTTACCTCTTTCTGCTCATTCTGCATACTACCTCTGACTTTCTGCGAGTTTCTGAATGTCACTCTTCTTATCGCGACCCTTAATCGCATCGTGGCGCCTTGTCGTGTGCCTTTTTTGGCCTATTAAATCAGTCTTTTGTATGCTAGCCATGCTTGAGTCAACTACTTCCTATCTATAGCGGGCTTGCCCCACTCCTATGAAGCCCGTCCCTACTACTGCTCTCCACCTGCCACCTCCCCGAGACCTCATGGATCCTCGTATAGTCTCTGCGCCTTTGCAACGCTTTTATCGTTCTTTACTCAAAAGTAGTAGATTTGAATTTGAGACAGAGTAGATGGATGTAACTACTGGAACTGGACTGCCGACATCACGATTTTTTATCCCGGGGAAAGCCGAAGGTTGTAGATTGCGGCTGCCTTTACGTGAGAAAGTGCGGGCAGCCGGGGGAGTCTCCTAGCTTCACTTGACACGTATCGTAGTACGCCCATTGGCTAGGAGGATCAGATTCGCTACCACTTATTGAGGATAGAAGTAAGAATGAGAATGGAGGATTTTTAGCTTTTGTGTTGAGGCGATCTTCTTCGTGACAAATTAAGGTAAAGCAGTTTAATGATGACAAAAATTGATCTCGGACTCCCGATACTAAAATGTCTGTTGGTCAATGAGGCAGGCTACAGCTCATATTTAAATCGCATATCGTGAGAGGTTTTTTGATGCGATTATGTGGGAAGGGGCATTTGTACCGTCGCGTCGTGATTTGATCGACTTATTGCTGTAGGCAGAGCTCTAGTTCTATATGTATTCGATAGTCATCCGGGTGCAACCAAGATGTACGTAGACCTAAAAACAGCAAACATTTTCTTTTGTGGAGTAAAAAAAATAAAGCTGATATTGTGTATTTTAATTGCCAATGTACAAACTGTCAACAGAGTAAAGTATGAACCCCAAAGGCCCCCCGCCGGAGGAACACTTCAGTCTACTTTTCCCTTCCTTCCTTTACCTTTGCTGCTCCTCTCCATTTCCTTCTTAGTTTTGTTGTCTGTTCCGCCTCTAACGATGGGTAAGTTACGACTCTATTTTTGATTTTTTTTGATGATGTTAACACCCTATTGTCTGCTCGATGGTTGCATTCACCTTTCCATTGTGACTTATAATGCAGAGAAGTTAGCCAACTTTAACATCTCAGATGGTTTTTCGTTTCAGTGGATTCACTTTCCAATCATCTCACTCTATTGACGTCAGTTTTTACCCACTGCCTCTACTTTAGTTGGGAGAACATTGCACGATGCCGAAATTAGGTACTCCTAAGGTTTGAATCTTAGTACTCTGACAGCTATTCCGCGTTCTCATCCTCCTTGATTCGCTGGCCGGCCTCCCTGTGGTCCTAAGTCTTCTCTCTCAACTGGGTATGATGTCCTCCTTCGCAGGTGGTCATTTTGTTATTCTCGTCTTCTTCGTTCTATTCCCTTTTTTAGCTGTATCTCCTTTTCTTGAAGATTTAGTCCATCTTTATTCCATGCGGGCCTTCTTGGACCCGCTTAGCGAGTTGTTCATCACGAATAATAGCTATCACCCAGGTATTGACTGGATCCTTCCTTCGTCGAAGCATTGATGGGAGAGATGTCGGGTCCTCGCCATTGGTTGGTTTATGCATTCGATGTTATACGCCCTTTGTGTACTGCCCTTTATTTACTGGCCTCGTTAGAAAAGGTGGAAATCCATTCAAGAACTCTTTAGAGCGCTCAAGTAGGGGCAAAAGGAGTATGCAGATCTGAAGGTTAGGGTACTTGGAGTTCATGGAAGGTATCAAGTCTTGCTGCAAGTTTTCCGCCCATGAAAGGGTTTATGCGGTTTGGTAAAAGAGGTACGCTTAGTCCCGGTATATTGTCTCTTTGAAGTTCTGAAGCGAGTAGGGGAGGTGGCTTATGAACTAGCCGTGCCTCAGCACTCTCAGAACAGTGCACCCGTTATTTCACGTGTCTATGTTGGAAAAGTGTACCAATGGGGATGGAAACTATATCATTCGTTGGATCAGTTTCTGCTTGATGAACTTACTTATGAGGAGGAGCCTGTTGCCTTTATATAGAAATTCCACAAGTTGAGGTCAAAGGAGATTGCATCCATTAAGGTGCACTGGAGAATCGACCCAGTTGAAGAATCAACTTGGGAAGAAGGAGGCTGATATGCAAGAAAGATACCCACCCTGTTTACAATTCAGGTACTTGTTCGTTTTCACTCTTGTTTTCTTCTCGTGATCGGTCGAGGATGAACGATGGGTAAATTTGGTATCTATTGTAAACGACCTGTTTATCGTTTTGACATCAATTTTATTTCTGGAACTGGCTGGGCGACGAACCCCACGACGGACCTTCGGCAAGGTCTCGTTTGAAAACACTTGGAAATTCTGAAATTGGGTACTTGAGAGCGACTCTCTGAACGTCACGCCTGAATGTCTGCCGGACCGTCGTGTCCCCACGACGGACCGTCACGCCATTCACTAAAAATCAAGTTTCTGTCTGTATCGTTGACGGACAAGCAATTACGGTACCTTCGGCGGCGTGACGGCCCGTCAACAGGCTGCGCAATCCCAGGCTGGGTCGGTATTTCTGTTAATTTATTACGGGGCGTTGTGGACTATTGTCCGTGTTTAATTATAAAGTGGGTGGTGTTAATGTTTAATAGTCTAATACTTGGGTGTTTAAGAGTTAAACCTTAAGTTAATTAGTGGGTTATTATTGCCATATTTTATACTTAATAGATGCTAATTAGGGTAAAAGCCAGAGGGTTTTAATAAGAAAAAAAGAAAAAGAACAGAAAAGATGGCAAATCGAGCAAGGGGAGGAAAACGAATAGACAACACCGTATTTGGGAATTTGCTCGCTTGATCACGAATCGTCGTGGAGTAGGGGTGTTTAGGGTTTTTTATGCTACTCGTAGTAAACCTTAATAGCGAATGATATGTGTTGGGTAGTATTATACATTCTTCTATATGCCTTAATTTGTTTATGCATGATGTTATTTTATATATATGATTGTGATTAAACAAAGCCTGATGAAGCTATTGAGAACCCCAAATCTTGATAAAACCTAATCCTTGTTATGATGATTCCTTGGATAAAAGAGGCTTGTGAACTAAAGTAATGAGACGATGATGCCTTGAATAATAAAAGAAGGCTTGATTTACTAATGAATGAGATTTAGTGGGGCGGGTGTCACTAACCGACACGTAAATTAGTGGGGGGACGGGTGTCACGAACCGACACGTAGATTTAGGAGATCGTGTGTCACGAACGGACAAGGGGGGAGACGTAGATTTAGGTGATCGGGGTGTTCACGAACCTCCACTTAATTTAGGTTGCTCGGTTGCACGACCGACACGTATATTTAGGGGATCGGATGTCCCACGTTCCTAGAAAAAAACACATAGTAAGTAGGGATCGGAAGTGTCACGACGCGACACAAGAGATTAGATAATGAATCTTGAAAGATGCTAATATGACTCAATACTAAAGACCTGTTTTCCCAAAAAGAGTATGGTGGTGGCGGCGTGAGTCTCATAGCATGATCGGTGATATTATAAATGATGTTTAATTACTTGTTTGCTATCACCTTTAAGAACTATTAAGTTGATTTTATGATGTTATTTATGAGATCTATTGCTTGCTTTCTATTTTAGTTGGCCGATGATACCTACTCGTCTGTGTTTGTACTGACCCCCCTACTTTATTTTTCTTCTTGTTTTATTTGGTGGAGTGCAACAAACGTGCCCTCATCCTTCGACCGCAACAGAACTCTAAACGCTAGCCCAGTCTTCATTACTTTACTTCGGATATCCGGGTGAGCCTAATGCTTCTAGCTTGGACTGAGCTTCTCTCATGTCCTTGATGCCTTGAAGTTCCGGCATGGACTATCTTTTGTTATTTTAGCTTTTTAAGAATACTCTTAGTTTATTAATTATCATGATTTTCCTTGTGGGTGAATGACTTTTCCAGATTTTTGGGGAATATAGATGTTTTGCTTTAGAATTATTGATTGGGTTCTATTAACGAGGTTTAAAGTCCTTCCGCATTACTTTCTTTTGAGATATATTGAAATGTTAGGGTTTAGATGGTTGGTTCGCTCACATAGGAGGGTAAGTGTGGGGGTCCCATCCGCGATTCCGATTTGGTCTGCCAAACTTGGTATCAGAGTTGAGGTTTGTTGGTCCATCACACAAGAAAACAGGAGTTCTATTGATCTTTAAAAAGCACGTTCGGGGGACGCCTTTACTTTTCTTGAGAGGGCTATAAGCTTTAGAAAATTTCCATTCTTTCCTTTCTTTGCTTTTTCGTGCTATACTTTGGATGCCAATTGGTATCTAGGTGATACCCAATGGTATCTGACCATCTCCCTCTCTTCGCAGATGGTTAGAACTAGAGCACGACTCGCCAACACCAACACCAGCAGGCAGGATATAACTGAGCCGCCACTGGGGCTTTGGCTCGAGGAGAGCAAAACGGCAAGAGGCCGTGGGTAGAGTTCCTGAGAGACGTCCTCTAGAGAAGACGGACAAGCACCTAGCCCCTCTGGGTACTAGGGCGGTGACCTCCTCACCGACTGAGAATTATAAGTAGAATGGAGGATGGGGAGAATGACAAGTGCAAATGAGGAATTGCCACCGCCACCTACCCCAGAAATGATCCAATCAGGTTCTCGCTTATCTTAGGTGGGTTGTCGATCAGGGCCCAGCACCTCTAGTGTTTTCTGCACCAACCCCTCCGGTTTAGAGGACACCATGCATCCACTATGCTCTCGTAGGATGGCCCTATTGGACAAGGCCACGTTTCCACCCTGACTACTGGGCCTATATTACCAATGATCAGCATGAATTTTCAGTAGTCTTGAAATTTGAAACTCCAGCTTCAAGGGTGCAGAATCTGAGTTGCCTTACAATTTCCTGGTTGACTGTCATGAGCTACTACCAAGATGGTTATAGTAGAAGGTTTTTGGTGTTGAGTTCGGTGATTTCCCAGTTATCAAGGAACGCCAAAATTGTGGGTGGCGGTCCACATTTTGAGTGTCGACAATCCAGAGGCCCACTATGACTTGGCCTCATTCTCTAGCTTGTTTATGGAGAAGTATATCCCCTGGACTTGAGGGATAGGAAATGGATGAGTTCGTAAGCCTAGAGCAAGTAGTATGTCGGTTCTACTGTCATATAGGCTACGTTTTCCCCGCTCATTATCCAGTAAAATGCCCACCCACTATGTTTCAGTCCACAAGAGCAGATTCGCCTTTTTGTGAAGTGTTTTAGATCATATGCGAATTTCAAGCCTACAGTAGCGGCCACAGTAAATCCAGCGAAATCTTTTCAAGAGTGGTAGACTTCGTGAGAGAGGTAGAGGAGTGAAGCCAATGACTTCACCATGACACCGACATCTAAAAGTTTTCGTAAGGGATGTGAGTTTACTGGTTCTTACTTACTCCATAGGACAGGGTTCAGGAGGTACTCATCCGACCAAATTCAGTCCTCACTACAGACTGTAGTTGGGGGTCCGACCTCAGAACACGGGTTCAACCCTTCTCTTATTATACTCTTCCCTTCCTCTAGATAATGTTATGGATGTTGGGGATATCTGGACATATTAGGAGGAATTGTTCCCCAAACCATATTTAATGACCCCCAAAGCTAGAGTAGAGGTGGTCATGGTAAGAGGCCGTTATTCTTCTGGATGACTTGGTGGTCCGAGGTAATGGTGGTCACCAAAACGGCCGGGGTGATGGGCAAACTGGAGCCACTACATCACAGACATGGTAGGGGCAACGGACAAATAACGAAAGGGCCCATTGTTTTATGCTTTCCTCCCTGGGGATTCGGAAGGCGGAGACATCTGATGCTGTCAATCACAGGAATCTTCTGGTTTGGTGGATTTATCATGGCTTCCTGTAGTGTTTGATCCGGATCGCCATTTTTCTTATGTGTCTTCCTCATTTGCTAATGGTCTAAATTTTACAACATTGTGAATTACTTGAATATGCCTATTCGTAGTTTCTAAACTCCGTGGGTGGTCTGTGGTAGTGGAAAAGTATATATTCTTGTTTGGTGAACTTTTGGGGAGCAACACTTATGTAGATTTGGTTATCTTTAGAAAATGGTTGATTTTGATGTAATTCGGGTATGACTTGGCTTTCTCCGCAATTTGCGATCTTGGATTGTAATGCAAAACTGTGACGTTAGCTCCAAGCCTGGGACAGATCCCGTTAATGTGGGAGGGTACTACACTCTTCCAATCAGGTTCGTATCCTCCTCCTTTCTTCTTCGTGCTAGAGAATGGTTCGTACTGGTTCTTTATCTTCTTTGGCCCCTCAGGGATGATACTACGGGGTCGGGGGCAAGTACTTCAATTGAGTCGGTTTCGATGTCCGCTAGTTTTTAATGTGTTTCCTGCACCTTCCTGGTATCCACACGATGAATCTTGACTTCTTGCATGATCCTTGAACCATTCACTCGCCCCTTCTATACCGCCCTATAGAATGGCTTCCCGCGAGTTAGAGGTTAAAAGGCCCCAACTCAAGATTGTTTATAAAGGTTTCCATTAGACCAATTGCAATCCCTTTGGGGTGCTCCTGTTTTTGTTTGTGAGAAAGATGGGAGTCTTCGAATATGCCAGATTACCGGCAACTAAATAAAAGTAACTGTTAAGAACAGATATCCTCTTCCTCTCATTGATGATTTGTTCGGGTCAGTTACAAGGTCTTGTGTGGTCCTCCTCAAAAATCGACTTGAGGTCTGGTTATCATCAATTGTGAAAATACGGGCAAGCGATGTGCCAAAGACTGCTTTTCGAACCATGTATGGCATTAATATGAGTTCTTGGTAATGCCTTTGTACTAACGAATGCCCCTGCTGATTTCAGGAAGCTTGATGAACGTGATGTTTAAGCCATATCTGGACCTTTGTTATCGATTTCTTGATGATATACTGATATACTCCAAGAAGTAGAGGACATGAGGAGCATTTGAGAATTTGTGTTGGGAAGTTGAGGAGAAAAAAGCTTTATTCCAAATTCTCTCCAGTTGAGGTTTGGCTAGATTCGTGTCCTTCGTGGGGCACGTGGTTTCTAAGGATGGAGTGATGGTGATCCTTCTAAGATCGAGTAGTGAAAATTGGGTAAACCTACAATGTGTCAGAAATAAGAAGCTTTTTGTTGGTTTAGGCCAGTTTACTACCGTCGATTTGTCAAGGGATTCTCTTCTATTGTTGCTTCCCAATTGAACGAACTTGACTAGCTAATGTTCCATTATTATGGTCCGAATGAATGTGAAGGAAAGTTTCAGAAACTCAAGGACCTTGTTACTCCCACACCATCCTTACCTGCAGTGCGGGTAAGTACACTTCATTGTTTTATTGTGATGCATACTATTCGGTTTGGGTGCAGTGCTAATGCAAGAGAAGAATGGATTGCTTATGCTCGAGGCAATTAAAAGTGCATGAACGTAATTATCGACCCACGATTTAAAGTTGGCTGCGGGTGTTTGCATTAAAGCAATGGAGACACTATCTCTTACCGGTTAAGTTGTGAAGTCTATCGGATCATCGTAGTCCTTAACCATTAAGTCCTTTACTTACTCGATAGATTGAATTTGAGACAGAGGAGATGGATTGGACTACTGAAGGACTACGACACTCACTATTTGGTATCATCCGGGGAAAGCGAATGTTGTAGCGGCTGCTGTAAGTAGAAGCGTGAAGCATGGGGAGTCTAGCGCCCTTGCAAGATTCTAACGCCCTTGGCTAGAGAAGTTCAGATTCTGGCTAACGACCTTTATGAGATTAGAAGTAATGAGAAGTGATGATTTTTAGCTGTGGAGCAAGAGCTTCCTTCCTTGACAAGATTAAGGGAAGCATTTAATGATGAAAACTGATCCGGAGCCGAAGATAAGAAAGTGTGCAATGAGAGGTACAGAAGCGACAATCGATGGAGGAAGGGTAATTTTGGAGGATTCAGGGAAGGTCTGTGTACCCCGCGTTCGATGATTTGTCCACACTACTCTGACAGGCTCATATTCAAGTATTTCGATACATCCTGTGCAACCAAGTGTACCGTACCTACGAGCACACTTTTGGTGGAGTAGAATGAAGCGTGATATTGTGGATTTTATTTGCCAATGTACAAACTGTCAACAAGTAAGTATGAACACCAAGGCCCGGAGGAACAACTTCAGAGAATGCCCCATGCCGGAATGGCATGGAGAGAAATTCGCAATGGACTTCGTGGTTGGTCTTCCAAAGACGATGGGTAAGTACGGACTCTATTTGGATGATTGTTATAGTGTAACTAATCTTCTCATTTCATTCCGGTCAGGGATTATAATCCAGAGTGGGGGGTAGAGGGAATAGGCTAATTCTAGGAGGGGGGATGGATGTAGTGGAAAGTTGGTTGTGCATAGGAGTACTTTTTGATGTGGAGGGGGCTCGAGTAGTGGAGGGTGGTGGTTAGATGGGGTATAGGGAGGGGGTGCGGGGGAGTGGAGAGACCCGTTATGTGGTTGGTGGGGCACAGGGGGGTGCATGTATTGGGGGGGTAGGGGGGGGGGGAGTGGGAGAGGGGAGTTCGGATTGGGGGACTGGTGGAATATGGGGAATAGGAGGGGGGGGGGGGTAGGGCGTGATGACGGGGGGGAGGGGAGTTGAAGTTGCCAAACTTAACATCTCAGAATTTGTTCGGATTGCATGGAGTCCACTGTCCATCATATCAGTAGAGGTACCAGTTTACTTCATAAGTTTGGAGAACATTGCATGCCGAATTTAGGTAGCAGGTTGGATCTTAGTACGAGGCGTTCCATCCTCAGAAGACCGACTGTCAGTCTGAGCGAAACGATTCAGTGTTGGAGGATTGCTTCGTGCAATGTGTGATAGATTCGGGTGTTCATTGGATACTTCTTACCCTTAGCGGAGTTTTCATACATATAGGCTAATCACTACTCAAGTATTGATATGACCTTTCCCGAAAGCATTGTCTGGAGAGATGTAGGGCTCCATGGTTGGTTTTGATGCCTTTCGAGGTTAGGACCTTGGGGTACTGACCTTTTGAGGACTCGTTAGCAAAGGTGAAATCCATTCAAGAAATTTTTAGTGGCTCAAAGTAGGCAAAGGAGTATGCAATCGAAGGGTTAGGGACTTGGAGTTCATGGAAGGTGATCAAGTCTTGCTGAAAGTTTCGCCCATGAACGGGTGATGGCGGTTGGAAAAGATGTTAAGCTTAGTCCAATGTATATTAGTCCATTTGAAGGTTCTGAAGCGATAGGGAGGAGTGTTGGCTTATGAACTAGCCGTGCCTCCAGCACTCTCAGAGTGCACCCGGTATTTCACGTGTCTATTTTGAAAAAGTTACCATGTGGGGATGGAAACTAATATATTCGTTGGGATTCAGTTCTGCTTGATGAAACTTATCTTATGAGGAGGAGCCTGTTCCATTTTAGATTAGAGAAGTCCACAAGGTGAGTCAAGGGAGATTGCATCCATTAAGGGCAATGTAAGAACGACCATTGAAGAATCAACTTGTGAGAAGGAGGGGATAATGCAAGAAAGATCCCACCCCCTGTTTACAGATTCCAGTACTCTTTCACATCTTGTTTTCTTCTCTTGATCGGTCGAGGACGAACGATGGTAAATTGGTATCTATTGTAACGACCTGTGTTTAAGGTCGTTTTGACAGCAGATTTTTATTTCTGGAAAACTGGCTGAGGCGACGAAAACCCCCGACGGACCGCATGTCACGACGGACCGTCGCAGGTCTCGTTTCAAAACACTGGAAATTCTGAAATTGGGTAACTGGAGCGCTCTCGAACGTCACTACGGAATGGCTGACAAACCGTCGTGTCCACGCGGACCGTCACAAGGCCATTCACTAAAATCCAGTGTCGTATCGTGTGACGGCCAGCAAGGACGTAAACCGTCGCAGGCGTACGGCCCCTTCACAGGCTGCGCAATCCCAAGGCTGTTTCGTATTTTCTGTTCATTTTCTTTAAGGGGCTTTTTTGGAGGACTTTTCCTGTTTTCAATTATAAGTGGTGTTTGTACTGTTATAATCTAATTACTTGGGGGGTAAAACAGGTCCCTTAGTTAATTCGTGGGTTATTATTGCCATCTTTTATACTTAATATATGCTAATTTAGGGTAAAATAAGAGGGTTTTGAAAGCAGAAAAAGAACAGAAAGAGAGGGAAAATCGAGCAAGGGAGAGAGAAAACGAAGAGACCCAGATTTGAGGAATTTGCTCTCTTATCACGAATCTCGGTGGAGGTAGGTTATGGTTTTTTAGCACTTCGTAGTAACTCTTAATAGCGATGATATGTTGTTGGGTAGTATTATAAAGTTCTTCTCTATGCTAATTGTGGTTATGCATGATGTGATTTTATATATCTGATTGTGATGAACAAGCATGATGAAGCTATTGACCCCAAATCTTGATAAAACCTATCTCTTGTTTATGATGATTCCTTGGTATAAAAGAGCTTGAATGAACTAAGTATGAGATGATGATGCCTTATATAAAAGAAGCTTGATTTACTAATGAATGAGATTTATGGGGCCGGGGTGTCACGAACCGACACGTATAATTATGGGACGGGTCCGAACCGACAACGTAGAATTTAGGATATCGGTGTCCGAACCGACACTAGATTTAGGGGTCGGGTTCACGAACCGACACGATAGATTTAGGGGGATCGGTGTCACGAACCGACACGCTCGATTTTAGGGGATCGGAGTGTCATCGTTCCGCACATAGTAGTAGGGGATCGGAGTGGTCACCGTACCGACACAAAGAGCATATAGATAAATGAATCTTGAAGATGCTAATATACTACTTCAATCAAGAACATGTTTCCCAAAAAGTGGTGTGGAGGCTTGAGTCCTCATGACATGAATCGGTGAGTATTATAAATGATGTTTATACTTGTTGCTATCACCTTTTTTATAATATTAGTTGATTTTATTCTGTTTATTTGAGATATATTGCTTCCTATTTTGAGTTGAGCCGATGATACCTACTCAGTACTTGTGGTTTGTACTGACCCCCCTACTTTTATTTCTTCTTGTTTATTTGTGGAGTGCCAGCAAACGTCCTATCTTCGACTCAACAGTAACTCTAGCCAGGCTCATTACTTCCGTATATCAGGGTGAGCTATGCTTCTAGCTTGGACTGGATCTTCTTCTCATGTCTTGATGCCTTAGTTCCGCATGGACTAGCTTTTGTATTTTTTAGCTGTTTAGAATACTCTTAGTTTAACGATTTGATCATAGATGTTCTTGTGGGTGATGACTTCCAGATTTTGGGGAATTAATGATGTGTTGAATTTTAGAAGTTTGAATTGGGTTTTATTAACAGTTAAAGTCCTTCCGCAATTACTTTCTAGTTGATATTATATTGAAATGTATGGGTTTAGATTGTTGGTTCGCTCACATAGGAGGGTAAGTGTGGGTGCCAGTCGCGATCCGATTTTGGGGTCGTGACAATAAGTTTGTCATATATGAAATTTTTCCCTTATTTTTATTTGAGCTAAGTATTACTAACCAATAATGAAGAAAACAACTATTAAATTGTTATTTTGATAAATAATCATTACCCATCAGACAATATGAATCTCCCGAAACAAAATAACAAATAAAAAACCTGAGTGTACGTTTTTTACGCCCAGGACTACGTTTTTTATGTTCCGGACTAGTCGCCTCAACTTTTTAGGACTTACGTCTTAATGGAGCTACATTTTTAATTTACATGCCAGGCATTTTTGGTAGCCCACCTTGGACTCGCCCCACGAGTTCTTATGGATCTACTACTTTTTGAAATACATAATATACTATAAAGAATTTACGACAAAAAATTGAAACAAAGAAAATACTAACAAAACAGAGAAAATAAAGTAGAAAGACGAAACAATCATTTGCGATTGAGTCTAGCTCCTCTCTGACTACGCCTTTTAATAATAAAAGAAAGATAGACAAATTATACTCTACTTCGTTCTACTCTCACGAATATAAATCTATAAAAAAAAATACGACAATATTGAAACAGAAAAATATTAAATATAAAAAAAAATTTGAAGCATACATCAATGGTCAATCCATCGATTGTAAGCTCCACTGGATTTGTACGACCCAACCGAGCCGCGAGTGGCACCCCCATTACCTCCTATGTGGAGCGAACCAACCCAATCCAATCCCAACATTTCATCATAATAACCAGAAATATGCGGAAGACTTAAAATTCATTAATGAATCAATTAAATAACATCTAAAATTTATGAATTACTAATCCCCAAACCTAAAGTCATCATCCACAAACAGCTATCCTCAATTTCCAAATCTAAGAGTATCTAAGACACTAAAATCAGTAAAAGGAGATGGTCATGTCCCGAACTCAAGAAAGACGCGAATGAAAGAAATCCAGTCCGAGCTAGACAATAGCTCACCCTGAAATCTGATTGTGCTGATCGGCTAGAATTGTGGTTGAGTCGAAGTCGTTGGACTTTTGCACTGCCTCCACATACAAGAAAGAAACATACAAGTAGGGGTCAGTACAAAACACAAGTACTGAGTAGAGTATCATCGTCCAACTCAAATAGAATCCATATAATATCAGATAATCACATAAAACCAACCAAATACTTAACAGTGATAATAGCAACAAGTATAAGAATCATTTTGCACCAACAACATCCAAACAACATCCTATGAGGAATCAAGCCTCCAGCACCGTACTCATTAAGACCTTTAGGTTCTTTAAAATCTACGTTATTTAACTATTCAAAAATTCTTCTTCTTTTTACTATCCTGGTGGTCGGAACGTGACACTCGATCCATTACTACTATCCTGGGGGCGGAACGTGACACCATCCATTACTACTATCCTGGTGTCGGAACGTGACACCCAATCCATTACTACTATCGCTGTGTCCCGGAACGTTGACACCCTATCCATTTACTACTCTCCTGGTGTCGGAACTGACCACGATACATACTACTATCCGGTGTCCGCAACGTGACACCCTATCCACTAAACCCCCTTCTTTAGTTCATCACGCCTTCTTTTATACCAAGACATCATCATTAACAGAGAGGGTTTAAGTTTTTAGCTGCACAACCACTCATCTTCCAACACATTACGAATTACATAATCCACCAGGCAATCATACATTAAGATATCGAAGACTTTACATACTACCACAATACATATCATTCGCTATAAGAGTTTACTATGTACTAGCATAAACCATATAATCTACCTCCACGCGAAGAATCGTGATCGATCAATCTACTTCTTTCTCCAAATCCTTGATGGTCTCTTCGTTCTTCTCCTCTCTCTCTCTTTCTCTCTTCTTTTTCCCTTCCCCTGTTCTTTCTATTTTTCTATTCAAGAACCCTTGTTTCTTTTACCCTATTATCATATAATTAAGTATAAAGATGGTAAAAGTAACCCACTATTTATGTCCAAGGATGTCTCCTTTAACCCCGAAGTAAGTGAATTAATTACATTAAACCACTAACTTATAATTATAAGCAGGATAGTCCAAAACGCCCCTTAACTTTAACATAAATCCGACCCGTCAGGGTTACGTAGCCTGTGACGGTCCGTCACGACTATGAGGTCCGTCCCTGCTAGGGGTCCGTCACAGAGTCAGAAACTCAATTCTGTGGAAAGATTTGTACGTCCGTCGTGCCACGATGTCCGTCCTGCCATTCCGTCGTGGACTTCAGAAGGGTCGATTCTCAGCACTCAAATTTTCAGAATCTAACTGTTTGGATGAAGACACCCTCGACGTCGTCGCGCCCGTGAGGGGGGCGAGCCGTCGGGTATCCCGTCGACCCAGACAGTATTCCCGAGAAATAAACTTTACTTCTCCAAAACGACCTAAACAGTCTTTACAATAGAATAACCAATTTACCATCGTTTCGTCCTCAACGATCACAAGAAGAAAAAACAAGGCGAAGAGGAGTACCCTGATCTGTAAACGGTGTGGGTATTTTCTGCATATCAGCCTCTTTCTCCATGACTCTTCCACTGTCGATTCTTTCCATTAACTTTGATGATGCAATCTCCCTTGATCCTCAACTTACGTATTTATCCTATTCAGAATGACAACAGTCCTCTCATGGACAATTCTCATCAAGAAGAACTGAATCCCAACGAATAATGTAGTTGCCATCCCCATTGTACCTTTTCAGCAAGACATCATGATACCATGTGCACCCTGACATCCTGGAGGTACGGCTATTCATAGCTACCTCCCCTACTCATTTAAGTACTCAAATGGTCCAATATACCCTGGGCTTAACTACCCTTTTAACCAAAACCGCATCACCCCTTTCATGGGGGGAAACCTTCAGCAAGACTTGTTCACCCTCCATGAACTTCCAATGTCTCTAACCTTCGATCTGCATATTCTTTCTTTCTTTCTTCTTTTCTTTCTGCCTACTTTGAGACGCTAAAAGCTTTTCTGAATGCATTTCACTTTATCTACTTTCCCTCAAAGTCAGTAACCACCCCAAGGTCTAACCTCAAATGCATCAAACACCCAATGGGAGCCTACATCTTCTCCCATACGTTCCATGCAAATGGGGCCATATCAATACTTGAGTGATAACATTGTTGTATGATAACGCTGCTACAGGTAAAAGTTATCCCAGTGACACCACATTCATCCCACCTGCCGCGAGCATATCGTTCCAACACCTGAATCGTTCGCTCATACTGACCATCGGTCTTAGGGTGAAATGCGGTACTAGATCCAACCTATTACCTAATTCGGCATTCATGTTTTCAAACCTTAGAAGTAAACTGTGTAACCTCCTCTCCTGATTATGGAATTGAACTCCAGTAATCGACCATTTCTGATATGTAAGTTTGGCTACTTCTCTGCATTATGAGTCACCTTTACCCGTAATGAAATGATCAGACTTAGTATCTGTCAACCATTACCAAATGAGTCCATCTTACCCATTGTCTTTAGAAACCACCACGACGTCCCATTGTCAATCTCTCCCACTTTCCATTCAGGAATGGGCATTCTCTGAGTGTCCTCCGTTCCTTGTGTGTTCATACTTTACCTGCTGAAATTCGGGGCTTGTTGCGACAAAATAACAATGTCACTCTTCATCCCCCTCCACCAAATTTTGCTTAAGATCACGATACATCTTGGTTACACCAGGATGTATAGAATACCTTGAACTGTGATCCTCTGTAATAATAGTGTGAATCACTCATCCACGGGGTACACATACCCTCCCTTAATTCTCAAAACACCTCCTCATCGATTTTTGCTTCTTTAGCCTCTCCCTCGCAACACCTTATTTCTGATCCGGGATGTCAGTTTCTCATCGGTCAAACTGTCTTTTCCTTTCATCTTATCAAGAAAGTCAGATTCTGCCTCCACACAGGCCAAAAATTCTCCCTCTCATTTACTTCTAGCCTCATAAAGTTATTAGCCAGTCTGAACTCTCTATCCAATGGGCGTCTGAAACCTGCAAATGGGCTAGACTTCCCATGCTCCCTGCCTTTTCTACTTACAGCATCTGCTAAAACATTGCTTTTCCCGGATGATACAAGATGTGATATCATAGTTTCTTCAGTAGTTCCATCCTCTCTCTCTGTCTCAATTCCACCATCCCCTTTTCTGAGTAAAGACACTGTAAACTACTTGATCTGTATAGACTTCACATTTAACCCCATATAGATAATGTCTCCATTGCTTTTAATGGCCAACACTACTTGCAGGCAACTCCAATCGTGGTCTGATAATTACGTTAATGCCCGTTAATTGCCTCGAGGCATAAGCATTACATTCTTTTCACTCTTGCATAGCACTGCACCCAAACAGATACGATGCATCACAATAACAATGAATTCTTACCTTCCACTGGCAGGTAAGAATTGGTGGGGGGGGGGGGGCATATTCCACAAGGTCTTGAGTTGCCTGAAAACTTTTCTTCACATTCGTCCAAAAGACCATACAAATGGAACACTCTGCTTTGTCAAATTGTCGAGTGGTAGCACGAAGAAAATCCTACACATCGACGTAGTAGCAGCTCAACCAACGAAGCCCCTTATCCTATGTAACATTAGTAGGTCGTACCCAATTCTTCCTGCTTCAATCTTTTTGAAGGATCCATCATCACTCCATCCTTAGAAAACCACATGCCCCAAAGGACACTGAATCTAGCCCAAACTCACATTAGAGAATTGGATAAAGCTTTTTCTCCCTCAACATTTCCAATACCATCTCAAGTGCTCCTCATGTTCTGTCCCTGCTCTTTGAGTATACCGTATATCATCAATAAACACAATGACAAAGAGATCCGATAATGGCTTAAAATACCGTTCATCATACTCTTGAAAGCAGCGGGAGCATTCGTAAGTCCAAAGACTTACGAAGAATTCATACATGCCCCATCCTGGTTTCGAAAAGCATCTTTGTCAATCAGCTGCCCTATTTTCAATTTGATGATAACCAGATCTCACGTCCGATGTTTGAGAAGGTACAAGCACCCTTGTAACGGGTCGAACAAAGCATCACTGCCGGAGGAAATGATACTTGTCTTAAGCATTTTACCCTTAATTCAGTTGTCTGTAGCATACCATCGAAACTCCCATCCTTCTTCTTCACAATAAAACCGGACACCCCCAAGGATGCACTGTCTATAAAGCCGTTCCCTAACAACTCTTGAAGTTTGGCCCCTTTAACTCTCGTAACTCAGGGGAGCCATCCTATAAGGGGGTATGGAAATGGGCGAGTACCCGTCCTCTAGATCAATGTCAAAACGTCATATTCTATCTGGTGGCATCCAGAAGGATGCAGGAAACACATCCAGACCTCACGGACTATCTAAACCGACTCAATTGAGGTCTTTGGGTCAAGCTCCAGCCTTGAGTGTGCCAAGAAAGTTAAACGACCCTTTACTACCCATTCTCCTTAGCATGAAAAAAGGAGTATTAATACGAACTGAGTGGAAGTGGTAGTCACCCTCCCACACTAACGGATCTGTCCCCCCAATGCTTGGCCAACGTTACAGTTTAAAGGCATTACAATCTAGATTGCAAAATTCGGAGAAAAGCCAAGTCATACCCAGAATACTCGAAATCCACCATTGTCTAGATAACCAAGTCTACATGATATTGCTCACCCACAAAGTCACAGACAAGACCCTATACCCTTTCAACTATCAAAGACTCACCCACCGGAGTAGAAACGACGAACAGGCATTCAGCATTCCCACAATGTAAATTAGGCAGTAAGCAAAGAGAAGTACATTATGAAAATGTTGGAGCCATGAGCCAATAATACGAAGCATGTTTGTGCAATCCACACCAAAAGATTACCTGTGATAACAGCATCAGATGTCTTCCGTCCGCCGCCCAGGGAAAGCCTAACAATGGGCCCTATCACCTGTCTGCCCATGGCCCCTACCATGTTGTGCTGCAGTCGCTCCGCTTGCCTCGCCACCCCGTTGTTTGGTGACGCACCATTATCCTTTTACCACCACGTCCTCCAAATGGGGCCTCTTCCCATGACCACCTCTAACCTCTGACTATGGGGGTCTGTGACTTCTGTTTTGGACACTATCTCTAATATGTCCCATTATCCCCACATCCATAACACTCTCTGTCGGTTCAAGCATAGGTCTTCTGTGAGAACGACGGAGTCCTGGGGATAACCCCCCAACTCAGAGAAATATTACCCCGATCCGGCGGTGGCCCCCCCAGCTACAGCCTGTAGTGGAAGAACTAATCGGTCCGGGCTGTAACTCCTGAACTCTGCCCTCTGGAGTAAGAACCACTAAATCGCACCTCCCTTACGAAACTTCTTAGTTGCTTGATGCCATGGTGAAGTCGCTGGATTCAACTCCCTCACCTCTATTAAAATTCTAAGACCACTTCCTGAAAGGATTTTGCTGCAGTAGATACCTTAAGGCTGGAATCTGCAAAATCTTACCTCAATCCCTTCAACAAAACGGCGAATCCGCTCTTGTGGACTGAAGCAAGCTGGGTGCATAAAAAAACCCTAGATAATGCACGAACTTAGCCTCATAATACGCAGTGACCGACTCCTGCCTGCTCGAGGCTCAGACGCATCCTCTCCTCCTGTCCCTCAAAGTCCTGTGGTATATTACTTCTCCATAAACAAGCTAGAGAATGATGGCCCAAGTCATTAGGTGGTGCTTGTGCTGGTTGACACTCCACATACGATCCCACCA
>JAKWJA010001117.1:0-55447 GCA_027704765.1 Solanum habrochaites
TTTCTTCTTGTGAAATTTCAACAATATTGTTGCCAAAAGCACTTTTTGTGTCAATCACAGATAAAAAAAATTGTAGTAAGTTGTTGAATATATATTATTGGAAAAAAAACCCATGCACTGATAAATATTTTACTGAAAGCGTAATTATTTAACACAACAAAAGTTATTGCCATACAGAGATACAAAGAGTTACATTGAATCAAAAATTTACATTGATATGACTTCTGCGATGGGGGGTTCTTTAGCAACAAAATATGTTGCAGCAAGTTATTCTTGTTATCATAAACTCAATTGCTGCAAAAAAAGGGTACATCAAATTGACTTATAATCCTTCTACGAAACTTTTAGAACAACTTTATATGGGAAATCACTTTTTTTTCTGAAATGCATATCATCATATTTATTTTAGCAATAATTTTTAGTAGTAAATATGACCACAATAACTCCATAGTTTTTTTAAAATTTTTTGCAATCTCTCTCTGCCACACACTAAATAGATTCCCTAAATTTTTTTTTATTAAGTTTAAGTATTTAAGGGTCATTTAATCGGTGATTAGGATCTAAATGATTAAATTGTACCTAGTGTAATTAAAATGATTCAACTAAAATAAGTCACTTATGTGTGAAAATGTGTTAGACAACACCCTGGATTATTTATTTTTTTAGTATTACGTTGCTACTACATATTGTGATTGATTTTCGTGCGTAAATAACAAACCTCAGCATTACTTTTTAGTATATTTTAAATTTAATAAATATTATTTTCCATCAAAATATCTCTTCTGGTCTGACACAACTATACTTCCACATCCACAAAAAAAAAAAAATAAAAAAAACAAACAAAAACCACCTCCTACGCATACTCACAATAACAAACATTTTGACCAAAAAGAACTAACAGAAACAAACAAATATGGTTCAAATGGTGTGATCTGTATTTTGAGGATGTTATTAAGCACATGCGCTTGAACACAAATTTTAAAAAGATTAAAAATATGCTCAATTTATTTTTAAACAGGTAGCAAAATACTGCTTTGAATTGAATTTTAGCAGAATTAAAAATTAAAAATCTATCTATTTTTCTAAATTTTGAACCACATGATCTAATACTAACTTAAAAAATCTCTCTTCTAAATCTAAGTTAAATCTAACCAGGATAAAAGTGGCACTCTTAATCTCACAAGATAATATGGGGACGATAAAACTTTATTTCTCCTTTTTTACTTTTTTTTTATTTTTTTTTTTTCCATTAATAATATTATTTTTGTGGCTAGTCCTTTGTTTTGGCTCGTTTTCTTTCCTTTTCCTTTTTTTTTATTTCACAAACTTTTTTATTTAAATTATATATTTGCTCTATCTTTTTAACTAACCTCAAATTTTTTTATTTAAATAAAATTTAAAAAATTTTAAAAAAATTTATCCAATTTAATGAAATGTTACTCTTTCTTAATATGTAAAAATCCTTTAAAATAATCATATCACAAAAATTATATAATCGAGTTAATATATGTATATTTATTAAACCTAGTGGTACTTCACATTGAAGACAGTGGCACCTGACTAAGAAACACAGATTATTTTTCAAGTGTCAATAACTAGCAGTTAATCATAGTAATTATTAAAAGAAAATTACAATCTTGACAGGCGTTATTGAAAAAATTGGATAGATTTCCCAAAAGTTTTTCTATAGTCACGTATCATTTATTTATAATTTAATATGATAACTCCTTATAAAAAAACTTAATAATATATCATGTTTGAATCAAATTTTCACTGCCCCACGTGGAATTATTCGGATTTTTATTTAGAAAAAGATCAAAAGAAAAAAAAAACTACTTCATTAATTTTTTCAATGATGTCTCTAATGTTAGTCACAACGTACAAAATAGTTACCCCTGATGTTTGTAAATTTTATTTTTCTCTCTGTAAAATGAAAAAAACGAACAACTTTTTAGAAACATGATGAGACTTCCCTATTATCAAATTTTGCTTTCACTTTTGATACATTGATTTAAAAGACAAGTTTAATAAATGAGTGGGTTAGTGGACTGCGTCTAAAAAGTTCTTCAGTTTCAATGAATTATGTTTCAAAAACAAAAAAAAATCAAAAAACAAATACAAGTCCCATACACTCATTTTTTAAATGAATTTTAATTTTTTTCACACGTCTTTATATTCTTTTTAAGTGGTAATGATTTGTTTTTAATTTTTTTTTATACCGCCTATATCTAACAAATTCTATATATCATGGATCAATATATTCCATCCCACCTTGTAGAAATGAAATAATTGGCGAGGAGCGAAGTGAGGCTACGTTTTATAAATGAGAGTGGAGTCAATAACACACAACAAAATATGAATTTGATTGGATTAATTATGTTTAAATAATATATGGGGGCGAATTTTATTGGTTAAATTTATTAAAAAATTTTCACTGTTTAGGGCGCTAATGATTTAATACCACTAGTTCCACAAGCCAAAAGAAGAAACGCAGATTCATGAAAAATGGTTCTTCCAAAAAGGGTGAAGAAAAAAGGTGAGAAAAACTCTAGTCCTTTTTTGTGTAACGTTTGCAAAAAACAGACTATCATAAATGCAGAAAAATATATTGGCACAAATGGCAAGCCCCAATCTAAACTTTTGTAAAGTGTTTTGGCCACGTTAAAAGAATGTTGGCACCAGAAACGGAGCAATCAATTTTTTGTGAAAAAAAAAAACAATGGAATAGGAAAGAAAGGGGGAAAGAAACCTTTCTTTTCTTCTCTAATATCTGATGCTGCTCTGTGCTCTCAAACAAAAAGAAATGAATATATGTTGATAGTGGTGTAGTAATCACATGGACTGGAGATGAAAGGCTGTTCCTCCTCAATTAATTAGCAGTCACTAACTAAAGTGAAGATGGGGGAATGGAGCCTTTGTTGATGCGAAGGTAAGGTCATTTTTGATAAACATTAAAAGATGCGGTAAGCAAATTCATGATGTTCTTTATGTTCCTGACTCGAATAAAATTTTGCTTAGGTGTTTGTGTCAACTATGGAAAATGGTTGTTCTCCTTTTGTGTTTATAGATACTTATTGCAAAATTGATGATAAATTGGGAGTCCATCAAATTATAAAGAGGGTATTGTGGATAAAATGGGGAAGAAGATAGTAAGGGGGAGGGCGGCAAATGAGAAAGAGAACCATATAGAGTAGAAGGGAGCCAAGGCACAAGTTGGAAAAAGCGCAGTAAAAGGTGAGAAAGGGGGCAAGTAAAGGAGGGAAGGAGATGGGTGGGAGGAGAGGTGAATGGTAGAAACTCTGATTATAAGACGGCGATAAAAGGGCTAAAGGAACAATAACGGAATCGAAAAGAGGAAAGGATACACAAATAAGAGAGTGTGGTTAACAGAGCAGGGAAATAAGCTTCTAATGAAAGGCGGGATGGGGAAAAAAGCATGGGGGGGAGGAATAATCTAGAGAAAAAAGGGAGGATGTAAATGCAGAAAGCATATGAAAGGGGGGGAGGCAAAGCGCGGAAACAAAGGGAGGGGGGGTGCAGAATCGGGATATGGAGCGTGGAGAGGAAACCCTGGGGAAGTGGGGAGTGAGGAGAGATGCACCCAAATAAAGTTGGAAAGACTAGAAGGAGGGGGGTGGGATAACAGGGAAGACAAGAACACTGAGAAACTAAAGCGGCGAAAGACACAGAAAGAAAGATAAAAATGGGAACTTGAAGGGAGCGGTTGGCAGAGAGAATAAAGGTAGTCGGGGAAATGGATTAGGATACAAGAGCAAGTATGGCGAGAGGGAATGGAGAAGACGCCAGAAGAGAAAAAGAGAGAAGGAAGTTGAAAAGGGAGTGGGGTAGGATGGAGCTGCATTCAACAGGGAAGGAAATAGGGCGTAGAAGAGAAGGAGTATGATGGGAGGAACATATTGTCAAATGTGAGAAAAGGAAGGAGATCCAAAGGAAAGGCAAGAAGAGGACTCGGCGAGTGGACGAAGGATAAAACAAAGAAGACGAAAAACTGGGAGAAAGAGAGAAAAGACAACAAAAAAAGTTAAGCATACTATCATACTATAAAGAGAGGAGGTGGGATGGACATAAAAGAGGCTTACAGTTGTGGGAGAAGATAACAAGCTAGGGATGGTGTGAATAATAAAGAGAGGATAGGGGAGACTAAAGATACACACAGGAGTGGCTAACCAATCGACGCGTAATGATGGGGACGTGGTGGGGTAGGGGGGGAGAGAGTGAACAACGGCAGATGAAGATGACCAGCGTTGGCACAGGAGAGGCCCGGAAGGAGATCGGACGCTACCAGAGGGAAGAAAGGAAGGTAGCGAGGTATAGATAAAAACGGAGAAAGGACGTTAAGATAGTGAACCAGGAGGAAGAAAATAGGGAGGGAAAAATGAAGAGAAGTGAGTCGGGCTACAATTTGAAATAAGTAGGAGGAGGTAGGGTCATTGTTGAAGTAAAGATAATAAAAAGAAATTTTCCTTTGCAATTTCATTACAATGCATTCAAATGCATATCATTCACTATTAAGAGTTTACTATCAAATAGCATAAACCATAACCTACCTCCACCGAAGAACCGATGTCAAATAAGCTACTTCTTCCCAATACTTTCATTTCCTCAATGCCTCCGAAACTTTCCAATCTATCAAGTATATATTCATAATTTGTAAGTTAGCGAGTCTATAAGCACTCATATTATTCTATATCTAGTGTATACCTAAAAGCTCACCAAATTCTTTAATTAATTACCTAAAGTTCAAATTTAAGGGTAAGTCATAATTCCTCCAATTAGCATAACTTTAATAGTATTGAAGTAATACACTACACCTAATATTTAAACGCCTATTTAAATAAAATAATATGATACCGCATGAAAAGTTCCATTACAAATTTCAACTATGACAAAGAATGAATGACACTCCATCAATGAATATGACTAAGGTATGTATAATTATTAACATCGTAGATTAATATATAGCATGCTAGAACATCCTTTATAGCATATTTTAATAAGTTGCCAACTCCTATTTCAAAACTAAGAATGCCGTAGTTAACATGTGGATTCATGAGAATTTGTGTATAACAGTTGTTTTAAATCCTTGGTTAATCCTCATTAAACAATCCACCAATAGTTAATACTACATTAATATTCCAATCTCTTCTGTAACCACTATTTCCGTTGGCGTTTAAAACATTGGCCTATTAGAGTCCGTTACCCCAAACAACATAACTTAATCTAGATTATTGATTTTATTGAAGGACTTTTACTGGTAGTAACAATTGTAACACGAAACAACAGCTACACCACATATCATCAATGGTGTAATAGAAACCTTAAGCTTCTTGAACTTTTACCTGAAGGAGTAGCCGCTTCCGTGTCCTCCCATAACCATGCCTCTCTTTTATTTCTTTCTTCCTCCAAATTATTTACTGCCCTAATTGTTATATATAACTAATTATGAAAGTAGCCCACTATTAATTTAATGTTAGTTTCTTTAACCACCAACTAAATTAATTAATAAAACTATCCTATTAATTCTATACTTGTAGTTACGAATAGTTCAAATACCCATTTAGAATCTATCGAAAAGTATTTAATTAAATAAAAAAATAATTTAGAACTAAATGATCAAAAAAGGGTTTGTTTCGTTTAAGATTACTTCTCTGCTCTTTCGACAAGAATTTGCACTGAGGAAGACGAAATACCTATCAAGTTATTGTACTTGTTGTTCATATTCCATTCATTAGCTCATAAAGATATAAGATCATCTCCAAAGGTTATGCATGCAAAAACACCAAAATAGGTATCTCTTTTTTTCGGATTAAGATGATTGTCCGCGGATCAACTTACACAATACTTCACTATCCATGAATGTAGCTGCTGTAGTGCCTACACAACAGCAAGGGGTAAATATCAAGCAAGAGAGCGCAGATACAACTCTCACATCATTGTCATCACTGCCAATCGCCATATTGCTAATTCATTGCGTAGGTAAAATGCTAAAAAAATCTTAAGCATAAAAAAAATTTGTTCAAAAGTGTTTTACATATATCAAGTGAAGTACACTCTCTAGGTTGGACAGAATAGACAAAGGTGAAGCCAGTTGGCTGCCAAAATCGAAAGTCCGCGCTGGAATGTCAGTTCTTTCCTTCGAATTTTCCTCACTGTTTTTTCTCCCCTCTATGTTCTTCGTTTTATGATGTGAACATTTTTTTTGACAAATAAATAAATTCACACCAATCAGTGAAGAAGACGTATTGGTCCCAAACATGCCGAAGAGGGGGAGGTCCCATTGGTTTTCATCAAGCCGTGGAAACCACTTTGCAGAATCAGGGTAATGCTGCGTAAAATAGCTGTCGTGGAGTATTAGCCCCACCATGCATAGGTACTTTAAGTTACAAACCGGGCTGCTCCTTTCTTTATATTCGAAGATCTATCTTTTACTTGCTTTCAATCATTGTTTTTGATATTTGGTTGAATTGTGGATTGTGGTATCACTGTATCACTGCATCAACTAATTATGAATTTGTTGACACTTTATAATATAAGTTGGTTGGGGTATGAACCATTTTTTTGGGAACTTTTTGGGGTTTTTTTTTTTGTCGTATGGTTGTGGCCGTTAACTTTCCTTTGGAAGTCTCCTACGTGTTATTCTTTTTCTTTAAATAGGCTTGCAAACCATTGTTTGAGGGTTCTTTTAGTGTGGTGTGTGGGTCAGTCGTGGAATCTCGATTTTGGTTCTGAACAATTTTGTGATGATTTTTATTTTTCCCGTTTGGGATTTTTGGTAGTTTGTGGTATGTTAAATCAGTAAAACCTATCATTTTGTTTGGCTTCAACTTACAAATAAGAGAATATGGCTTTCTAAAAACTTTAAGAATTATCTCCATTATAGTCATATTAAATCACAACTTTTGCATATAGAAATACTCAAAAGAAAGTAAAAATATTTCCCCTTCCCTAATCAATTACTAACACGTAACATTTCAATCCAGAATAGTAGTCACAGGTTTTCCAATCATCAATGGGTATGGGTCAAGCAAAGCATATAGAAGAAGACATGCTAAAATACACTTATTAGGTGGTTGTGGGTCCAACCTTCCAAGAGTCATCCAATATAGGCCTGTGCCTTGCAATAGCCTATACTAAATTAACCAAAATCCATATGGTGGAGATTGATAGAAAGTTCTTGCTTTACAACTACCCCAATGTATTACTTCTAATACATCGGTGGGGCCATGGACTCGAACTCGAACACATGATGACATCCTATACACTAATCAATAAAATTCTTTACTGAATGTGACATTGGGTCTATTCATTGTGAGAATGTGTATATATTTTCAATCTAGCAAACGTGGAACTCACATATCTTTAGATACATATGAATCAAATAAGAACATGCCTTTTTATTGTAGGTATTATCAATAAAGTACTGTGAGGGCCTATGCAACTATATGTTATAAGATTACATGAAGGTGATAACTAGATAGAACTTTAAATGAGTGATACGGCGTGACTGCTATCTCACCACTTGGCGATGTGGTCCATAAAAAACATCAAATTCTGCAACCACGCCATAGAAAAAGGCAGTGGTTTGCATCCCCAAATTTACCTTCTCTTAATTCCTATACGAACTTCATTGTTTTCAAACTGTCCCCTTTCCACATGTATCATAATCCAAATATTTTTTAGCTCCTTTATCTATAGATTCCTTTCTATATCCTTTCTAATAATGTTTGTAATCCTCTTTGTCTGAGAAGTGTTAACCAAAACGAAAAAACAAAAAAAAAAAAAAATACAGACCAGACCAATTATGCCTAAAACTTTGTATTTTTGTTTCTCAACATATCTCAGAAAAATGGGATTACATCATTTAATATTCAGGATTCTAACAGTAAGAGATAGTAAAAAACTAGTAGAATTTTGAGACATTGAAGGGACATATCGAAAATAATAAAGAACTCTGGAAATAACATCTTTATAGGTTCAAAAACCTTTTGTTGGTCTGAGTTGAGGTTGGAAAAACACTGAACTTCAAGAATTGAAGTATTCTTGGAGTACACCCAGTTTTTGATTCTTACTATTCTTCTTCTACGATTAAGGGTTGGAAATCAACTGAAAGTGACTTGAATTCTACTTTTTCTAGTTTTGCTTAATTTTATGGACTTTTTGTAAGTTAAATACTGTGATATTTTATGCATTCATGTGGACATGACAAAGTAAAATCTCTCCAATCTCCCACCATTATAGATTTATTTATGTTAGTAGTATATTGCTAAGAAAGGTCGATGAAAGTCTAATCAATTTTACTTCTTCTTATGCTCGTGGAATTTTTAGAGAATCACCTATTTTTGAATTATGGTTATGCATCGTGCCCTCTTTCTTCTATGTGTTTATTTTTTTACAATTACTAATTCGATCTTCTGTACAAAGCTTCGGCATGGTCCTATCGAATCATCAACTTTTTTCCTTCCCCCAATACTTTTTTTGCCTAACCTCTACCCCCCTAGCATAACTCCTACTTACTAGCCTCACATCAAATATTTAAGTGATAAAATTCACAGCTGCACCTCCTCTCTATGCTCATAGTAATACCATATGAAAGCCTCTTTCCTCCATCAATCTTCTCTTCCACAAAAAGTCCCTCTCCTAATCTACTCTCTCATATAACGCTCTTTCTAATTCTTATCAAACAACATCAACTCCTGTTTTGGCCGACAACGAGACTCCATCAACATTCTTCCTCATCTCAAGCACCCCCCTACCCTCATTTTTCCCCATGTGACTGTCTTTAACCAGCCCAGACCCCCGCCTCCACTCCCCGTCTCCGAGAGGGCAACTCAACTCCCGATAACGAACGCCTACAGAGGACGGTCTTAATCACTTACTTTTGTAGACCTTATATGACATCCAACTATATGGACACACTTCCCTTCCTCTATGCCACCCCACTTCAATGTGTGACATCATCACTGGTGTCCCCACTACTCTAGATTATTGAACCCAAGATATTTAAAAAACTTTTTTTTTGTTTGTAACTAATTGTGTGGCCAAGAGCCCTATCTACTTTCTCCGTCTGTCTTAAAGAACTGCAATCTCATTCCAACAATGGATTTTTGCCCCCCAACTCCAAATATTCCCATTTTTTTTCATATTCCACCGAACGTTTATGAGTGATGGAGGAACTTTTCCCTCCAACGTTCATTTATTTATGTCCTCCGTGTCTAGTTCAATAAATTCGTATGGTCAGTCTGTAAATTACTATTAACCACCATGGAACTTTGTTTGGAAATAAACCACAGCGTCAAACTCATCCATCAACTACGACAATATGAATGTGCCAAGAAGTTGATTCACGTGTTTCGATCCACCCCACATCTCAAACTGGTGAAAGTGCTATCGATCTTTCCCACTACCATTCAAACCCCTAACAAATTTTGGCTCTATCATATGTGTCGTTTTATCAACCCTTAATAAACCAACCATTGGGATTAACACCAAAGAATTAGCTTCTGACATATCCAAAAGACATCTTTCATGAATTTTTGTCATAGTGTAGTAGCTACGTTTTTTTTCCTGTCCCCAGTTTCCAGCTCCACGAGATCCTCTGCACAAGAAAAATGACTGACTTTAATATTTCATGTCTCCCAGAGTATTGGTATCCAAATTGATTCTCAAATTTGCTGCCAACATGGACAAGAAAACCTTTCGTTCTAGTCGTATTTGACTATCTCCTTTTTAAAACTTACGATAGTCATTCCTCTTCAACACTTTCCCCAAACCTTCAAAATGTGGCTTACAATTTTTCATAATACCTATAATTGTTACAATGTTGGGGTTGATTCAACTTCATTATTGTACTCCACACCAGCAATGATTTGGTTTTTTTGCTATTTTGGTATGCCCGCTGTAACACCATTCATCTAAGATCCCTCCAACAGGAGCTTTCTTCTTCTCTTTCTAAGCCTCCTTATCTAGGCCCACCTTGGTGGTACATTAGTTAATACCATCAATTAATCCCACCATGAGTAGCCTTAATCTATCATCTTTCTATCATTGATCCGCCTAACCTCCACCATCCTGATCTTAAGTCCCTAATTCATGACTAAAATACTACAACCGCATGTTCTTTCCTTGAGCCTCTTGAGTACAACAACTTCAAACCTTTATTTCACATCTCATTCGTAGGTACCTAAACGGATCCATCTCCTGATGTAAACTTATTATTTTCTTTCTTCTTCTTCTTGGTGAAATATTTTACTATCTCAAACAGACTTCTATAACGATATGATGGTTATATGACCATACTTTCGCTTAGGAGAACTCGCAGTCCCCTTAACTGCTACTTCTATTTCTTACTCGAACCTGACCGTCAACCAATTTACATGACGTCGGCTTCATCTTAACTCCCCCTAACCCCCCTGTGAACCAGCTTCTCTGAGTAAGGGGAGGAGAAAAGGAACAGCACAAAAGAGGAGCGGGGAAGGTAAAGAAAGGTAGCAAAAGGAAGGGAGAAAGAGAGTGGATAGGAAGGGCAGGGTAAAAAGCATTGGAATAGAAGGGCGGTGATAGGTGGGAAGTAGGGGGAAAAGGGAGAAGGGTTACGGAAGAACTATGAGAGGGCGAAGAAAATCGCGGGAGAAACGGAGGGCCGGGGAGTAATCCATAACTCGTACAAGCTAGAAAGGACAATATGAATTTACCCAACATTTGTCGTCAATTTGTGTGTGGTAATTATGACACTTGGAATAAAGAATGAGGAGATGAGAAGAAAGGGAGAAGAACCTAGGAGTAGGAAAGAGGAGGTACATAAAAGGAGTAATGTAGCAGGACTAAAAGGAAAAGAAAAACCATAAAAGCCTAAAACTGCAAGCGTCAATAAGCGGACAGACTGACAGTGAAGACTAAAGGTCGTTGGGTTCCCAGGGTTCATTCCCAGACTCGGAAACAACAATGAGAGAGTCCCCGGTCCCCTGCAAGGCCGCCTGACCAAAAAAACATTTTGGATAGTTGGCTTAAATAATGGTAGGCTATCCAATCTCAGGTTGATTTGAGACTATAAGGTTCTAGTAGTCCGATCCGGGATGTGAGGGGTATATGTCTATTCTTTTTTTTGTTTTCTTATATCCTTCATGGAGTATCCAAGACATTAAGAACCCAATTTAACGGGAATAAAATTTGGCGTGAAGGAATAGTTCGGGATGTCAAAGGAAGAATCTATTTGTTAAAAATTAGACTTTCCGGGGTTTCAAGCCTATGAAGTTTTAAGCGGGCTTCAAGAACCCGCTATACAAGGTATGGAGTTAGAGTGGGGGACTAACAGGCGGCATATATTGCAAGAATAATAAGCCAAAGTGCTTACGACAATTATATAGTCGCGATACGGGGTTCGTCAGGATTTTATCATAAAAATTTCCTAAAAATCCTACTTTATGCATAATGTTTTTCTAAAGGTTGAAATGGACAAATTAAGGGCAGTTCATTCAGTATTTTCACAAAATTCATTCATTAATGTAAGTCACCTAAGTATTCCGTCTTTATCTAATAAATTAATCATTTCAACCTTTATCATATAGGATATTATTACTCTTGAGAACGGTTTTGACTTGATTAATTGTGGAAAGCCTCTTATTGGGGTACAAGACAACTCATGAATTGCCTAAGTCTAGGCTTTTTTTCTGAATGATCGGGATATAGCCTGCCCATTTCTTGATTAGTTATTGGTTTATATTTGGTTATTTTTAGACCAAGAACAACAAGGTACTTCACAATGGTTAAAGCTGGGTTCCTTACTCTTTAAGGGGCTTGGATATCGAGGTAGGTGATGGTTGTACTGATTTTTTCATTCTGCACCTCTACACTTTATAATTCACCTGTATAATTCATGTTGGGAAAACACCAACAGACTGTGTAAACGACATTTGATAAGTCTCAGTCAAATGAACTTGTTTATATTAATTATGGTTTCAAGTGTTATTGTTCATTATGATTGTGATTGTGAATGATTGATGGTTGGCTTATGTACCAAGCTGGTAGATTAATACTAATGGGATTGGGTACCACACTTAGTATGACTACTAACTTTGGTTAGCTCGTTTACCTACACTAATAGTTTGTGTGTAGATTCCTTGAGAGGACAAAGTATGTGTATTTGTGGTTCCATGAAAGCAGCGAGTCCTTGTAATTGTAATCATGTGGGATATGTTCGAGATATTGGTTAATTAATGTTATTGTGACTTAGAGTCTATGTATTCGTAATTGTGATATATGCGTTTTCTTTTGTTTACTATGTTGTAGTTGTCTATTAACATTGAACTTGTCGTGTGATCCCATCAATACACAACCACAGTGTACTGATGATGCACTAGTTCTATTATTGTTGAGTATTGGGCATCTTCCCGTGGTTGATATCAGACCTTACATAAGGAATGCCTCAAATTAAAGGGTGAACTACTCTTTCAGGTTATCATGAGTTCTTATACATTTTATTGTCCACATTTTGGGCAAACACATTAGACTATTAGTCATGTTTTTAAGATTTTGGGGTTTCATCCCCATTCTAGACTTATTTAGAGTTTTGGTACCACAACCTTCAATTTCTTGTAGTTTTATTTTTGCTGATGTTTTAAGTATTGATTGAGTTTATGGGGACTCAATTCATTGGTTGTCTTTAAGATTCTTTCTTGATATTTATTCTTTGACTTGGTTTAGAAAATGGTGTGCTAGGTAATTTTTGGGTTGGTAGTTTGTTACACTCACGATGGTCTATGTCATGACATAAACTAAATAAGACATAAGTGAAATAGAAATATACAAAAACCGCTGAATTAAGAGGAGAGTTATCAATGAATAGATGAATAAAAGCAACCAAATCGATAACATGTGTACACCCAATATACTAACCAAGAGAAACCACAAGCACTGTTGAATAATGTCACTATAGATTTTTAAAAAAAAAGTAGAGTTAGACCGGGAGTAAAGTGAGTTATAGAGAGATATGCAATAAAATACTAATTACATAAGATCAATATTAGACAAGAAAGGTAAATCAAAAACTAGATCTAAAATAGAACTCCAACTCTGCATATAGATCTGGAAACAAATCTAAAAATAAAAAACTAAAGGCAAACTGAAGTAAATTAGGAAATTAATTTGGGATGATAGAACCTGGAACTTGAAGAAGAGATTGGTGGAACTTCTTTGGAGAAGAAAGAATGAATCTGGTTGTCTAGATCTGCCTCATGCCAAAAGTTATGACATGTTACATAAACTGATAGCACTGCAAGGTTTCTGCGGATGAAATTAATACTTTCTGGAATTGACGAAGCTTGCTGAAAGTCACCAAAAATGACTGGATGTCGTTGAAGTCATCGGAGCTTGCCTGATGTCGTTGATATTTGTTGGTATATAGTCTTTACTGGCCAGATCTGGTATGGATCTGGTTTAGAGTGGACTTTCCAACAAGTTCATTTTAGTGAAGAGAGAGGAAAAGGCAAAAAATAAAGAAGGAGAAGAAGATCTATAAAATTAAGGGAGTAAAATAGATCCTCCCAGTTAGCAGATTTGCAACAATAAAAAAATTCATGATTTTCACCAAAGAAAAAGATGATCCAAAGTGATTTTTCCAAAAAAAAATCTTTGCTTTGAGAATGAAGAAAGCTGGAATGAAATATTTTTAAGCTAAACGATACCATCAAAAGAAAGAAGAAAACATAACCACAAGGTTCATATTTTGCCTTGGTTTCTTTCGAAGAATACTACCCTTTTATATTGGTCTAAATATGATAAAGGGTTATGTTGTATGCGCTAAAGAGCTACTCCTGCAGTGGGCCAGCCAGAAGCCTAATTCGAATAAAAGGCCCAACAATTAAAGATTTTACATATAGCTGAAATGAATATACTTAGAGACGGAATAAAGTTTGTTATAGAAAAGGCAATTAAGATTGTACAGCTGGAATGATAGTTACAATAGAAGGGTCTTTTCTTTTCTTTAGTTATGTATAAATATAGGAACAAATTGTATCCTTTATATTCAATTAATACGTAGAAAATTTCTAATTTTTGTTTCTTTGATGGTATCAAAGCACTCTTAATCATAAAGTCTTTTTCTAATAGTCTTCAATCTATCACCCTCTTCAATAATAATGACTAACTCTGTCAAGAATTCTAGAACAACACCTGATAATAACAGTACTACTATGGGTGGTAATTGTACTATTACGCCGGAGATTGATTCCAATCACCCTTATTTTCTCACTTATTCAGATGCTCTTGGTATGAACCTTAACAATAACACTTAGATGGGAAATGATACCAAGTATGAAAGAGATTTGTTCTCATTGCTCTTTCAGCAAAGAACAAGTTAGGTTTCATCAGAGGTACTCAGTGTGCACCTATTGTTGGGTCCACTAATTTGTCAACCAGGGAGTAGATGCAATTATACATTACTTCATGTTGCTCAACTCCCTCTTCAACAAATTGTTTGATAGTTGTCATTCTGTCTGGCAGGAACTTTGATTATTTGGAGCATTGATTGGGCAGTCCATTGCATGCAACCTATTCCCCTGCAAGGATTTGGGAATGATCTAGACTCTTGAACTCTAAAAAAATATCAAATTGTTCTTGGTGTTTGGTTTGTGATGTGTGAAGGAAAAACAGAAAATGGAAAAAATCGAGAAGATGAAAACTTATTCAGTTTTCGATGGGTCTTCATGACTTTATATCAGGTTACAAGGAACCTATCCTTATTATGACTCGGAACTATCTGCTTTGATCTTCCTCCTTTTTATTTTTATCACCTCTTAGATCATTTCCCTCTAACATCATCTTCCTAACTCAGATGTAATGTGTTACTCATAACTTTCAGAACTTCATATAATTTCTTAGTAATTTAGCTTCCTAGGTACTTCAAATCATATTATCATGTTTTCGTAACAATGTTGCTTAGTTCCTTGCATTAAATTTAGAACCCTAATTGTATAGATTTGTTTATTTCATGAATTACACTAGCTAGGACAGATAAACATACATGCCTCAGTTTCAAATACTTCATTATCAATACTTAATGTTGCATTTTCAGTTAGCATGTAAAAATATTGAGTTATCAAGTGTATGTCCGTTATGTTGTATTGCATACATTTCTAATTGGGAGTAGGCTTTACACCAAGTTGGACTAGGGTCAGTCACCCTCATAGTCCCATAACTATGTGCCCCATTGGTTTATAAGTCCCCTCCATGGGCATCATATTTAGTGATCATGCAAAATTCATGCCTTTATACCCCTGACAAGGTATATTGGGTCCTCTATATGGGGAGTATACATTGGACTCCATGTTTAGCTCACGTGATTTTATGTCGGTTATTAGTAGCCCCCACAGTCAGATTCTAGTGTATTGACCAGATTACTAGTTACATTTTCAGTATTCAGTTTTAGCATGTTATGTAACTTTATCTTACATTCGATTAGTTTTTTTTTTTTTTTTTTATATTCACTTTCATGTTCAGATTAAATTGCTTAGTGTGCTTGGTCAATTTATATGTTTGTTCAATTTTATCCTATCCTGGCATGCGCCAGTACCTTTCAAGTAACTAACACATCCTCTTCGCTACATCATCTCATGTTTAGTTTTAAGTCCTCACATCAGATAACGTGTAGATCGATTCTCGTTCATATCAACTCGAGTGGTATCCGTCAAACTGTCGAGGACAATAGACTTGTTTTCTATTTTAGTCCTTTGCATTTAGTTTCAGTTTTTAACTACGTTAGCTGGGGACCATGTCCCACATATTTTCTTATTTAAAGACTTATTTCTGACATAGATAATTTATTTTAGGAATACGGGTACCATGCTTTTCTCCGTTGGTACAAAAGAAAACTAGTAAAAGAAAAGTTTCTTTGATTTTCATCCAAAACCTGTCTTTCAGATGTTGAAGACTCTGTATTTTTGGGCATTTCCTTCCTTATGAATTCATCTATCCGCATTTTGCTTGTTCCTCTTCGGTCCCTTAACTAGTTCACTTGTGTAAGCTTGAGAGATTGACCATTAGCCGTAGAAAACTCACTGAAATAGAGGCAGACATCAAGGGAACATCGGTACTAATCCTAAAACAATTGAACGGCATAAAGGATCAACACCAGTCCAATCTTCTAAACTATGATGAAACTGGATATAGTATTTGCAGCATCGAGTGCCACATTTGTATCAAAATTGATGATACATCTCATCGAAGTGTATACGTTGTGTTGCAACATGATTGTGGGGGACATTCGTATCGGAAGTGTACTACATTTCAGGAAGTGCGGGATGTTGTGCCGGAGCATGGATTTCCGAGTACGACATTTGTATTGGATTGATACATCTCAGAAGTGAAGGTCTGAAATGCGGGTGATTATTGATTTTGTACTTTGAATTCCAAATTCGAAAATTATTTGCGAAGCATAGCTTAGGCCACAACCAGAACTAGGGAAAGCAAAAGAAAGAGAATCAATAGATGTTGTATAATGAGGTCTGTTGGATACATACTATCATCATATATTATTATAAATAGGAAGAATTTAAGTCAAAAGTTGAATTACGAAAATAACCCTACACTAAATAAAAACAGTAAAATAAAATAAGTAAATAATAATCATATTATTATATTGTTATACTAATGCTAATCATCATATCTTGTTTTCTCCGTTTTGACTTTTTATTTCCTTCCTAATTAATTTAAATTCACTTATTGCTATGATAATTATAATAAACAAGGTGAATAAAGAGTTGCAGGGTAATTAATTGTGAGAGAAATATTCACTTATTGTTATTATAATTACAATAATAAAAGAATAACGTGAATGAAGAGTTGCAATGGAAATAAATTTTGAAGGCTATATATAATATTTGTCTAGCAAAGAGGCGGCCAACCAGTGGTAACTATTTATGCAAAAACGCATGATTATTAAATTAAATTTTCATTTCTCTCTAAATAAATTAGTTTATCTCTTATTACTTTTATTATATTTTTTCGTTTCTTACATGAGTTTATATGTGTAAATTCTAAAACTTCATATAGGGCAGGCAATGATGGAAATGTGTGAATCCATATATTCATAATGTTGGCTTTTAATATTAACTAATATATTATCATATTTTGAGAAAATTCTCTATTGATATTTAGATTTTAGTTTTTAGGCATTGCCGGAGGATTCAATTTACGTTTCATATCGTATCATGCGAACGATGGAATTGGATATTGGAATCTTCATTGAGTTAAAATCCATCTATTCCCAAGATTTCCTTTATATTACCAAATATAATCCATATTTTAATATTCATTTTTTGGCAATTGTAGGATAGAATTCAAGCGGTTTTCACTGATTTTAATATATATTTGGTAAGTAAAAATGGTACTTCTTCAGCCGTTCTTTGTCATCTCCTCTCTCTCCAATTCTCATCCTATATCTATCATATATATATATATATATATATATATATATATATATATATATATATCATTGTCTTTCTTCATTTAATTTTCATCTTATTTTGTAGACTAATTTTTCATGTTTCAGATACTACCAATCTTTATCTTTAGAATAAACTTAATACAAACAATAAAGATGATGGGTATGTTTGTTCATTAGGCGAACTCCAAATTTAAGGTCTCATTTAAATTTAATTTTTTGAATATTATTTATAGAAAAATATTAATTTTTTAAATATAACATAACAAAATTATTAGAAACAGTCAAACACATATAGTATTATGTCTCATGAAAAGATTAATATGACTTACTGTATTCTCAACTCACACATAATACATACAAGTATTTTATATCTCACCCTCAAAACAGACTTAACGAATAGGACTTATAAAAAAAAATTCTAAAGTTTAAGGACTCTATTTGATTTTAATTTTAGGCCATAAATGTGTTTGTGCTGTGTCTAATGAAACTATGTACTAACTTGAACTATTTAAGAAAATTTAAAATCAAAATTTGGTCCAAAGAGATTCTTTTATATTAATGAAAAACTCTAATATTAATATATCTTTCTACCTTGTCTACTTGACTTGGCTTACATTTGAGTTAAAATATTTCTTTTTTTTGCTATTATAGTTGCACTTATATAACAGAAAATAGATTCTTAGATATAACTTAAGCGGATAAGTAAATAGTTCTACCAATAGCACTAATATTGATTGACTATTTATAATATTTCTCTTCAAACTAAAAATCAATATATGAACTATACGTGTATCTTATGTAATTTTTTATAATTTGAAAGAACAATTACTACATATATGTGTGCGATGAGTAATAAAATGCAACAACTTCAAATAATTTTTTCAAAGTTTGACAGGAAACATCAAATAAGGAGTGTATTTTACGTTTTAAATAACTTTTATTAATCCACCAATTATAAATTTTTAACTTTGGTTAGTTAATATTTAGCAAATTTTCAATAAATCACAAATGACTAATTATTTGAGCCCAAATAGAAATACACACTAACAACAATAAGTTAAATGAAAGGAATTAGTTGACACCTATTTTTTAATAGAAAAACATCTATTAAAATCAGATATTTTAGTCTAAAAGATTATATTTGTAATCCATCTTTTTTTCTTTTTGGATGCAAAAATAAACTCTATGTACAAACACACTAATCAATATAAGGTTTATAGTGTTTATAAAATATAATATGATAAATTAAATTGACATGCGATTAGACTTGTATAATTTTATATAGTAATAAGGGAAAAACGTGCAACGCACGTTTTCGTTGCACGTTTTCAATACTAGTTTTTTAAAAATATATTATCAAATAATGCCTAATTACTTGTTCAATTTTTCTTTTTTAGTTACTTGTATATTTTGACAAATCAAGAAAGAAAAAAAGTTTTTTTATCTAATATACCCTCAATTAATTACTTTGAAAGAAGCAGAATTTGTTGAAAATATTCACAATTTATTAATCATCCACTGATAATATAAGGGGGTTAGGCTACAATGGTAAACTCATTATGTTAAACTTGTTTCTTGTATATTTTTTTTAGGGGTGAAATAACAAGTAATTATTAAGGACGGACGGAGTATATTTTGAACAAAGATTATAAAATATAATTTTCAAAAATATAAATAATATTTAGTTTGTATTATTAACAAAACAAAAAAAAAAAAGACGATGTTTTTTTGTTTCCTAGTGGTTAATCTAAAGTAGAAAAGAAAAGAGAAGAAAAAATCAAAAGGAGCAGGTACTCAATGTGAGCCGAACAAACCATTGACACAATCCAAATATGGAAAAGAAAATGATGGAATTTTGGAGGGAGAGAAGGAAAGAGACCTAAATCCTCAAGCAAAGAATGTTTTGTTTGTGAAATATTCTGTGGCTACTGTCAAGTCGTTATTAATGCGTTTTTTGTCAAGCGTGTTCATGTTTTGGAATTCTCTGGTTATCAGAATCATATTTTGTGGATATCTATAATTGTCATTCTTTGGAAAAGTCAGGTGCGGAGGAGAAAAAAAGTTTGTTCACAGCAAAGGAAAGAAAGCTTTCTATGCGGCCTGAGCTGAAGCAAAAGGAAGATACAATTTTATGCCTCTCTTTTTAAATCGAGAGAGATTTATTGAACTTTACGAGCACGACCCTGCATCTCTCCCGTTTCAAAGAAGGAATGACCTTTTTGTCGGCTTAAAAAAGATGCCTTTTTTTATAATTTTAATTTCAGTTCCACGTGCCATTGTTTATGCCACAATATTCAAAAATAATTTGTAGATTGACCTAACTTTAATCCGACCACAACATTAAAGTATTCTTTATCGGCTCAAACTCCGTGCCAAGGTAATAACGTTAATTTAGCACAAGATTCAACGAGAGTACTAAAACAATTTGATTTCTAAACTAGGTATAGATAAAATAAATCAAATGGCAGAGAGACCTCAAACATTTTCCGTATTGTCGCCTCCTTATTAGTGTTTGCCATATTATTATATATTAACGGAGTTATCGATCAACAGTTTGTTGAGGTTCCACATCGTGTGCTTTATTGCATAGCTGACCAAATGATGATTGTTACAAACTGAAAAAATTGAAATATTGCATTGTGGGAAGGATCTCACTGGTCTACTCTTCAAGTTGTAGAATTGAGAGGGACCAATGCAAGCATATAATAAACTATAAAGTTATACACATGACTCATGTAGACTTAATTGTGGATTTTAGAGCAGGCTCCGAATAGGAAAAATGGCAGAGACCTATCATTCGATATCATTCAAGGTGGAATTATGTTAGTCGTTGGACTATATCACCTGCAGACCGGTGATGGAAAGATTTTATATTCCCTTGAACTAAACGCAAGTGTTTATATTGTGTTCTGATTGTATTACAAAGAGATGGAGAGAAGAGGAGGGGGGAAAATCAGAACATCATGGGGATTCTCTTTCTAAAGGAGACCCGCATTCAAGGCATTTAAAGTTATGTGGAGACTTAACTCATAGCTTTAGTGTTTTAAAACACTCTGTTATGATTTGAGTTTCGGTTTATTATGGGATTTGTTAATTTTAAAGTCGTTTATATTTTTGTTATTCTGTTTATATTATAAATAAGATTCTATAAATAACGCGAAAACCAAACAGGGGCTTCACTCTAATTCCCCGTCCAAAAACCAAAAGTGAACGAGGTAGCAAATACTAAGACGGTTATAGTTATGGTAGGAAGAAGAAGTCGTGTTGTTCCCTTGATTATAATTTTGTTTCCATGATTTACCTGGAAGCATTTTGAGTACTGTTTGTTCTCTTTTATGGTCAAATTAGATGACCACATAAAGTTTAAAGACATATTTTTACTTTTCAATCAAATTCTAGCTTCTTTTGGTATTTTTGTGGTAGTTTACCCCCGGTGATGTTGATTAATAAAGTTATTGTTTCTTTATGCTAATAAACTTTAATTCGGGTTACATTTGAATGTGTAATTGCATGAATTACTATAGATAATTTTTGTTATATATGAGATGATATACTGTAGGTGAACTTGTATTTTAGAGGATTAATTCCTTGTTTGAAGTTCTTTGTCTAATTTGATGTGGCATCGCACGAAGCATGTTGATCTTAATAGCTTGTTATGTTACATTTGATATTATATATACATTTTAACTAATTATTTCTATTAAATTTGATTATGAAAGGACTCTGAAGTAAACTTTAGGCAAAAGGTAACCTATCTCTTTCAAAAGTTTATACAACTCATCACACATTAATTCTAATATTATTTTAATAAATTATTACTTAGCCTGCAACACACGTGCTCGAAAACTAGTAATTAAATATACACCAAGGATTAAGGATTTTAGACCTAAAAAACCGTCCAAAAAGATGAATATATCAATTCCCAAATAAATTATCTTTGAAATATTCACATGGCTTCGGCGGAGTCTTTATTGCATTTCAAGTGTATTACAAAATTTTACAAGTCTCTTGTCTCCGAATCTATTTTTGTGAATATTCATACTTGTCGTTCTATGAGCCGTCCTGGTGGAACAAAATTCTTTCTCCACGAAAGGGAATCAGTTTTTTGCACAGCTGAGCAAAGAGACGATCAAAGTACTACAACAAAAACAACTTTTAGCGGCAATAAATTGAAAATGAATAAAGAATGTTAAATTCTTTACCGGCATTAGTTAAGTGTCATTAGATCGAATGTCGCTAAAGCCTTTAGGGACATATACAAAGAATGCTAATTGCCACTAAAAGTGTATATTTAGCGATAATTGCTAATTAATTGCCACTAAAGCTCATTTTTTATGTAGTGAAAGACTCTGTTCCCTTTTTGCAAATTGCAAGATTTAATGACCTCGACGTCCATTCTTGCATATTCTCAGATGAATTAAATTAATGGTTTATTTTGCATTTGGGACCCACTATCTATAGGACCTGCTGCAATTTTCAATCCGAGTACCAGAGAAGTAAGATTTCTTCCCAACATAAAGGAAGAATTTTGTCCTTGTAACTATTTCATTAGGTTTTGATCCAGAAGAAAATAGTTCAAAGTTTTTTTTTCAACATATGAAGGTACAACAAAGACGATGTGTTTTCACTTTAGGCATAGACGAATCATGGAGTGAGACTGAAAACATTTCCTTTTCTATTCCGTATTTTAAACCAAGTGTTTACGTTAATGGAGTTATCTATCAGTTTATTGATGTTGGCGCTATAACCGCAATTGATGTTAAATCTGAAAAATCCGAAACTATTGCATTGTGGAATCCATCTGATGAGTCAATGTACTACTATTACGAGTTGATAGAGGTGAAGGGTAACTTAGTGGTCATAGATTACAGAGAATGGGTAATTGGATACTTGGACTTGTGGATTTTAGAGGAAACTCCAAAAAGAAAATGGGAGAGACATATAATTCGTTTTCCTTCAACATGGAACGATATGTTAGTGTTGCAATCATCTAAATCTTATCTTCGAATCACATCATTATGCAAAGTTAGCAATGCAGATATTCTTTTCACTCTGAACTTAAATCCGGGTGTTTTATGTTTGTGTTATGATGTCACAAGAAGAAAGAGTGAAGGAAATTAATCAAGGGCTTCCTTAACGATAGCTACATCTTATATGGAATTTATTGATTATGTCGAAAGGAATCTCTATGTAGAAAATAGTTTCTTTCCGAAACAATCCAAGACGTTAAAGATTATTTATATAAACCACGAAAAGTGAAAGTGCTGAATCACTCACGATTTTATTTCAAAATTGTGTGTTTATGTCAATTTGAACATTACCAACTGCGTTGGCTCTTTTTGTTTCATTTGATATAGCATTAATTTGTATAAACCGCTGCTTCGTTGAGGACAGTTTTTGATGAACTGTGCCTGCCCACTACACTTCCATATCCTTAAGGTGGAGGATGAACTGAAATGACTCTGCTCGCCTTAAGGCAGAAACTGATTTTAGTAATATGAAGTAGAAGAGGATGAAGAAGAAGAGAAAGCTGAATCTTATTTTGTGAGAGAATATCCCATTTATTTGTTGTTCTCTACATTGTAGATGTTGACTACGTATACACCAGCTGACTAGTTAATTACAATAAGTAAATTAAAAAAATACAGTCACTAATTTAACTAACGTATGGAAAAACTAAATTCCCCCTAGCTGGTGATGCATATAAATCTGTTTAGAACACCAAGATACTGATGCTGCGCTTTACTTAGGCTCAGCTGGTTGGAATGTACTCAGTTTTGATGAATACTTTCCCTAACAAAGTGACAGTCTATATCAATATGTCTAGTCCTCTCATGCGCGATAAAGTCTGCGGTGGATTCTTTTGAAAATTAACGAATCCAAGTTTTATTGCATATCCACTTACTGATTTTCAGAAACTGATACAGATTTTATTAGGTAGTGGAGCCTGATTAATTTTAGGTTTTCCTATTTATTCTCTATTTTAGGCTTTCGTAGTATTCGATTTTAGGGTCTTCCGATTTATGTTCTGTAACCAAAATGCTGATTTATTAATATAAATATTACCTCCACCGCCGTGGACAGTTTAATCACGGGGTTTTCCCAAGAAACTTGGGTTTTCTCTTTCTCTTCTGGATCTCTCATCTCTTCTCTGGAAAAGTTTCTTGTGTTCTTCATCATTAGTGTGTGTGCGTGAATTGATCATAAACAACTGGTAATCAGAGCTAAGGAGATTTTCAACACGATTCACAGAGATGTATAGTTCGAAGCTTGGAGACTCGAGAAGTTTAGTTTGATGGATCCGATTTCAGTTTCTGCAAGATGCAGATAAAAGATTATCTGCTACCAGAAAGATCTTCACGAATCGTTGATCGGGGGGTGAAGCCAGAATCATGACGGAGAAGTGGAAACTCAAGGATCGCCAGGCCTCTAGGTTGATCAGGTTGGACTTGTCAAGGAAACGTGGCGTTTCAACATTAGAAGGAGAAGACTACGTCCGGTCTGTTGAAGGCAATGTCTCAAACATGTATGAATGAAAAAATCATCGGCTATTGAAAAAGGTATATATGATGCGTAGATTGTTCCATTTACAGATGTCTGAGAATGGATCCGTTCTGATCATATACTAACCGAGAGTTCAATATGATTGTGAGGTCAAACTCAATTCTGTGGATATTAATTTCGAAGATGAAATTAAGGGTGATTTTGATGTCACTATGCCAGAGTCTTGGGTAAATGTGGTTGCTGCCGATAAGCAGTTCCCGGGATCTTGAGAAGAAACTGAGTTTGATGAAATCCATGATGTTGTTCCTAGCGAAAATTATTCCAAACGAGAAGTGGGAGATTCATCGGGCAGTGCTTCAGCGTGATCGAAGGGGGAGAAAGTGGAGAGAAGGAGGAGATTGGAGAGAAGTAAGACGAAAAGACCAAAATCAACCTGGTCGATCCCCCCACATCAAAGAATCGAGGGAAAATCACTGAACAGATATTTTCAATAAAACGTGGACTTGTTGGAAATGTGGAGAAAAAGGGCACTTCGGACGAACTTTGTACAAAGCCAAAGAAGAAAGAAAGAATCAGAAAATTTGGATGAGTGACCAATGATTCTGTAAATTCAGCCAGATAGGAAGGACATTGGGGATGCTCTAATCCTTAGGTGAACGCCGGTTGAGTTGAATCAGGATTTTGGATTCTGGTGCTCCTTTCCATTTGTCTCCAAAGCAAGGAGTGTTTAAAATTTCAAATATGGAAATTTTGGAAAAGTATATCTTGCGATGACAATAGCCTTTTAGAGATTGAAGGAGAGGGGGGATGTTTGCATTAAAGGACCACCTCGGGAGGAAGGAAACCAGTGGACATTGGAGGATGTCAGATATATTCCTGGGATCAAGAAAAATCAATCTCTGTTGGTCAGTTGGATGCACGGGGATAGCACAGAGTTGGGAAAAGGTCGTGGAAGATCGGTGAATGAGGGATGAAAGGTATATGGTAGTAGATCGTGGCACCAAATCTAGAACCTTGTACACACTGCAGGGTGGTTATAAACATGTGGCGCTGTTGCTGAAGGTGCTTCGGTTCATGTCTGTTGGCCCAACAGACTGGAACACATGAGTACTAAAGGAATGAAGATGCTGGTTGCAAAGGAGCAGTAGAGGGTCTGAAGTATGTGTTGATATGGGGTCTTTACGAGAGCTGTGTGATTATGGGCAAACAAAAAGAGTTGTAAGGCTTCACAAAGACTCCTAGAGAGCCAAAGAAAGTAGGTTGCAAATGGTCCATACAGATGTTTGGGGGCCATCTCCAGTATATCACTTGGAGGATCGAGATTCTATGTTACCTTCATTGATGATTTCAGCAGGAAGGTGTGGGTTTACTCTTGAAGCATAAGTCAGATGTGTTGAAACTTTCAAGAAGTGGAAAGCTGAAGTGAGAATCAGGACGGTTTGAAAGCCAAATGCCTAAGGTTGACAATGGAGGAGAGTATGACAAATCAGAGTTCAATGCATTCTATGCGCTTGAGGAATCAGATTGATGTGCGAACAGTTTCCTGGTAAGGCAAGGCAGAATGGAAATTGCTTGAGAGGATGAACCAGAACATTGAATGAGCTGCAAGAGATGAGGAGAACATGTGGGCTGCCCATAACACTTTGGGCGGATGCTGTGAGCACAACTGCATACTTGATCAACAGGGGACCATCAGTTCCTTAGGGTTCAAGATTATAGAGGAGGTGCGGAGGGACAGAAAAAGAACTCAAGTATTCATACTGAGGACTTTTGGTTGCCCTTATTATGGCTAATGTGAATCCAGAGAAAAGAGAGGACAAGCTTGACGCCAAGGCTGTTGAAGTGTTACTTCATTAGGTATGCGTTCTGATTATTTGGTTACAGGTTTTTGGGGATGACAGAACAGAAAGATCCTGAGACATTGTGAAGTTGACATTGATGAGTCTGTCCTGCCTACAAGGACAGAGAGCAGAAGGTTCTAGGGATGCAAGCAAGGGGGGAGTTGAGGTTGAGTTGGTGGGACGAAGTAACCCAGAGATGTCTCGAAGCAGATACTCAACCAACCTCCTATGAAAGAATCTGAAGTGGAGCAAGTTAAACACTGAGCACGGGGGTGTTAAGGAATCATCCGATCCATCAGGGCACAGATAGGATCACCCTTCTTACACTCTATTGCTGACTTGTGAGGGGGAACCAGAGTCTTTTTAATGAGGCCCTACAGGTGGAGGATTCGATCAAGTGGGAGGAAAGCCAGATGTGAGATGAGGGTCCACTTGAGAAAGAATGACATATGGGTGTGAATGAGTTACTGCAGGGAGAGAAGCTTTGCTGAACAAGTGGGTGTTCAGAATCAAGACTTGAACCGATGGCAAACAAAAGAAGGTTTTCAAAGGCTCATTTAGTGGTTAAAGGAAATTCACAAAGGAAAGGATTGATTATGATGGATATTTTCCTAGTTGTGAAGGTTAAGTAACCTTATGTCGATTCTGTTCGGAGTATTGTTGCATCGGAAAAATTTGCACCTAGAGCAAAACAAAAAAAAGGGATTGTGAAAAAAAGCGTTTTAATACGGAGTTGGACAAAGGAGATCTATATGCAGCAACCGGAAGGATTTGTGTTCAAGGCACGGAAACACATGGTGTGCAAGCTGCACAAGGAGTGGTATGGACTAAAGCCAAGCACCAGGCAGTGGTTACACAAAAGTTGACTCTTCATGACCAAGACTGGAATCATGCAAAGCTGAAAAGGATCCTTGTGTTACTTCAAGAAACACACCGATTCATATGTCTTTCTACTCTTGGATGTGGATTGATATGTTGATTGCAGGATCTAGTATGAGGGAATTAACAATCTGAGACCAACGTTGTCTGCCAACATTTGAGATGAAAGATTTGGGGGTCAGCAAAACAGATTGTGGGATGAAGATTTATCGGGATAGATCTGTTGGAACTTTTAAATCTATCTCAGGAGTTGTACATTGAGAAGGTGCTGAGCCAGAGATTAAGGTTAATGATGCTTAAACCCAGGACTACTCCATGGCAAATCACTTTAAATTGTTCAAGGTCGTCACCCAAAGACTACCGACGGAGCGTGACACATGGCCATTGTTCCATTATGCTTCAGCAGTTGGTAGTTAGTAGTTTGATGTATATGCTAGGTCTGCACTAGACCTGATATAGCACATGCAGTGGGAGTTGTTAGCACACGTTACATGGCGAACCCTGGGACGCAAGCCGCATGGGAGCGTTGTGAAGTGGCTTCTGAGATATCTGAGAAAAGGGGTACATCCAGTACTTCACTTGTTTTGGCCACGGCAAGGTTGACTCTACATGGGTTGGGGGAAGCTGATGATTGGTGGGGATGTTGACTCGAGCACAGTACATCGGGGGTTACATTTAACCATAGGTGGAAAACAGTGGAGTGGGAGTCCAGGCTTCAGAAAGAGTGTGGTTTCTATTTATTCTACTGAAGCTGAGAGGTCGGCAATAGCTGAAGCGGGATAAAGAGATTGATATGGCTGGCAGATTATCTGAGGACATTGGGAAAGAGCAGAGAAGAAGATTCTTACTCAGATTAGCCAGCGTGCCTACGTTGGTGAAAAATCCAAGTCGATCATTCGAAGAAAGAAAAGAAAAAACAATCAGAAGGCGCTTACAATTTGTCACTCGCAGTGCAGCTGGAGGAGGGTGATAGGTTCTTGGAGAGATAGAGGGGCGAAGAACCCGACAGACATGTTGACGAAATATGTTGATGTTTGGGGAAAATGCGGTTATGTAAACCTCGGTTTGGTAGTGTCTCTTGTAGTGTTGCTACAGCTGTGCGGTGCGGTAAAGATTGTTGATGATGAAGAGATTTTTTTGAGAATGTAATTTTTGGATGACTGAGTCAGTCTCCAAGTGGGAGGAATAGGGAAAAAAGATAAAAAAAAAAAAAAAAACTAAGAAAAATCACCCCTCCCCCCCAATAAAAAACCAAAAAAAAAAGAAAAAAAACCCAACCCGACCACAACAAAAAAAAAACCAAAAAAATCAATGTTAGGTAGTGGAGCCTGATTAATTTAGGTTTTCCTATTTATTCTCTATTTTAGGCTTTCGTAGTTATTCTCCTATTTTAGGTCTTTCTATTTAATTTCTCTGTAACCAAAAAAAATGCTCTGATATTAATATAAATATACCCGTCACCGCGTGGAAGTTTACTCACGGGGTTTGGTTTTACACGCAAACATGGTTTTCTCTTCTCTTCTCTAGGACCGACCCCCATGATACGGCAGATGACAGTTTTCTCTTGAAAGTTCTTGGTGTTCCTACAATCATCTAGGTGTGTGCGTGAATTCGCTCCTATACAGATTTTGGTAGTACTTTTCAAGAGGGGAGTAATAGAAAGGCGAGGCGGGAGATGAGGCGCGGCGCGTGAACATAGAAACGAAGATGGTAGATTTAGGGTTCGTCAAGCATCAATTTTGTTAAACCTTTGTTGCAAAGTCTATCGATACATCACTAGCATTGGATGCATAGACTATCTTGGGAGGATATATTCCTATTCAAACCTCGGATAATAGAGAGAAATAATTTTTTAAGGGGACACTGTGCATTCAGTGGGCTCGATTTTCTTTTCTTTCTATTTCATACGATTGTTACAGGTTCTGATACGTTTTACGGTCATTGATTTTTGTTTTCACTACATGGTTCAAACTTTGGAATTTACCATTTCTGCAAAAATTCACTTGTGTATGGTTGAAAATACAGATTGCAGGACGTGATCCGGTTTTGGGATAACGGACTAATTATTACTGAAAGAGTACATAGATTTTTTTAGAGAAAAGATATAGGATAATCACCACATAAAATTGTCCCGTTATTGATAAAGACACGTTACACTTTAAAGTGTCCTATCCCCCCATGTAATATTTAATATCTTTGTAAATTGGTCAATTTGATCCATTTTACTCATCTGGGTTGTATGACGCAAATGAGGCGTGTGAGCCAGTCTTTTCACTCATAACCAGCTATAAAGTGCCACTTGTCATTTTTTTCTTTATTATTAATTAATTAAGTAATTACATCATCTTCCCGCATTATCTTAATCACCCAAATTCAAAAATCGAATTACCTTTTTTGACATGACGCACAGGATACAAGCGGTCCGTTAAGAAGCGACATGTCTGGGGCAGAGGACAGGAATCCACAGTACTAATACATCCATTTTTATCACTTTTTTTCCTTTCTCTTGCTTTTCTTTGTTTCTTTTTCTTCTTTTATCTTTTTTTTTTAAAAAAAAAAACAAATGTGAACTCCATTGATCAGAGAGTACTATGAAATTCCTCTTTTTTTGTCTCATAACCTTGCTTTAGTAACTTGAGAGTTGAATTGATTTTATTTAGTGATCTTTTAATGACGGAAATAGTGTTGTAACATGGAAGCATCATGGAGGCTACGTTGAAGGCGACAATGGCTTCTTCTTTTGGAGAATTTACAACAAAGAACGAAGGATTTAAGTGATGAAGATATAAGAAGAAAGAGGGAAAAAATGAAAATAAAGTTAATAAAAATAGTAAAAATAAAAATGAAAATGAAAATGAAACTAATTAAAAAGTATAAATTAAAAAAATTTAATACGTGTCAAACAACCATTGGTGCGTGATGCACCATTTCTTGCAATTGGGTGGGGAACAAAAAGTGAGATATTTATAAAAGTGTTAAATTGTTAATATGGGAATAAGACAACCACACAAAGTTTTATAGTGTCTTTTGTGAAATTTAGCAACTTCAATGGTTGACTTCTGTTCTTTTTCTCTTATTTTTATGCATTGTTTGGTTTGATGCGTTAAAATAGAATGCATTTTATTAAAAAAAATTATTTATAAAGATACCCTTTACTATTATGATGGAAAATATATAAAAAGGTATTGAGGGGCAATTGAGTCTTTAATTCAGTTAATGCATGTATTAAAACCATTACATTGCTAATACCTAGAAATCCATGGTATTAGCAATACACACCTTAATACACAAGCATTAGTTATATACATAGGTAGAAAAAGAGTATCATACAAGGTAGTAGTAATACATAAGATTAATGCATGCATTATTTTTTTAATACACTACCAAATGACCCCTTAATAATACACACCTCAACATACAATAGACCGTGTAACACTATAACTAACAATAAGCAGATACGAAGCAATATACTAATAATACACAATGCTAACACATGCATTATTTTATCTAAATACACTCTACCAAACAACCCCTTATACACCAAACACTTAATCTCAGATATGCATTTAATACTCCGAGCCAAATTTTGCCGAGGTAAGCCAAGGAATGCTTTGTAATGCCAAGCATTAAATTGTGCATTTAATAGGATGGTGGAAATGGAAAATTCTCTCTTTGCACATCTCTTCTTCTTTCAGGTCGATGCAATTGTGCACTTTATTCATTTGTCATTTTGCTGAGTACTTCCATTCAAGTGGGTGCGCAAAGTGCCACCGCCTTTTCTTTTTTATCCGTAATAACGGATACACAAATTATAAAAATTATTTTAAAAGTAGTAGAAGTAATTGAAGATAGAACTAAGACTTCTATCTGATTGAGTATGTCAATTAGAGTATCATTACTTTATCTAAACTGGGGCAGAAGAGAAATTTAGTTTAATAATCAAGTAAAGAGTATGTTGGCTATTAGAGAATGATAAACAGAGTGCATTGATAAACAGAGAAATCTTCATGAGTCTCATAATGTCTCACAACCACATGTTGATGCATTGAATATCAATCTTGAATTACGCTAATCTTGTGTTCCTTTTCGTTTAAATCCGAAAAATTTTAGCATTGCATTCATCACTACTCCTATCCCTGGACGCTGTTAACACCGATGTAAAATGCACATAATTAGACAAGAAAATATAATTTCTCATGTTCTGGTATATATAGCCCGATAATGTATAGACATATTTGCCTCCCTATTTCAGGTTCAATATGCACCAGAAATGTACCTCATGTTCAATAATAAATGAAGAGAAGCAAGAATCATAAAGTCTCAAGTTCAAATTCCAATAGAGACAAAAAAACACTAGATGAATTGTTCCTATCTACATTGAAAGGTACTAACAGTTTCAATTGTTCCTATCTAAGCATTGAAATCTTTTAGAGGCGGAACAACAAACATGCTTTGTTGCCTTTTGATCTTAAAATAACAAACAAAATTGATGAGTCAGTTAAAGCTGCTTTGAAAGGTTACGAGCGGTTGCAAAATATCTAGGGAGAGCGGGGAAGGATTTAAATGAAAATAAAGGTGTAGGTGCCCATCAACAGTAATGCTACTGCTTGAGATGACAATGATTGCGTAACTTCTGAGCAAAATCATGAAGCTAAATGGATGTTTATATAGGTTATATTGGTCATCAAAAAGCTGCTGGAAACAGAGATATTTTAGAGGTTTCAGATGATCGAGAGTTAGCTCTATGTCCTAAACCTAGAGATATAGCAGCAACAAATTTGACTGAAAATTGCTAGTTGAAAACGAGATGCAACTGAAAATTGCAAGATGACATAGGTCCTAAGATATTAGGTCGTTCCATATCAAAGGAAAATGAATGATATGTTTCTGCTTTAAAATCCCTGAGTCTAATGAAACATAACAATAATCATCCTCGGCAAATAAAATTGTATTGGCATATACTTTTATTTAGATACTATTTCGACACGAAATGATGCTTAGTATCCAAATGCAATAAAAAATAACATAAGAAACGCAAAAAATTCTGAAACAGAAAGACTTAATTTCTACATAACTAGTCTTTCTCTATAACTGTAAATGCCTGTGATGCGGTGGTTCGTAGGCAGCCCCTTTATTTCTAATTTTTCTGCCAAAACTCGGTCTATGTATATTATAACACGACAATAAAAGCACCTGACTCAAGTTGAGGATGAATAAAATTTGCCCATCAAAAAAAAACATGCATAAATAATTGACATGGGGTTATAATTTTTGGTGGGTATGTGCTTTCCACAATTGAAGGATAGTGAATGATATGACTCCCCCATTCTTCTTCTTCTTTCTGATTTTTCGTAAAACCCGGCAAGTGGAAATATTCAACATGGACCATTTTGGACATTTAATGATTGCTTAGCTACCCCCTCACTCTATCAACGCGTTTAATACCACCAATTAGATGAACTCTTCAATACAATAAGTTTGAAACTTCATTTTTTTTTTAAGATTCCAAATGCATCTATAGCGCCAATTGTTCCCCCTCCCCATCAATGGCAAACAAAAACAGATAGATAAAATCCATTGATGGGCAAAACCCCGAGCTTGTACGAAAATAGATCTGGAAAGGGGAAAATTCCTTGAGTCTTTCTCATGTGATTTGTCTCATGCCTAATGTGAAAACACCAATGTTTAGTGTACAATCCGATCATTCATTTATTTTGGGAAGATAAGAATCTTTGATTTGTCTATGCCTAATGTGGAAAAACACAACTGTTTTATGTTTACCAATCCGATCATCATTTATTTTTGGGAAGATGAGATATAATTCTTACTTCTCCTGTACTCGGGTTTAAAATTGGCAGCAGGTTCTGAATGCAAAATAAACCGTTTTTAACGCAACTCCATATAACGGTAACCCGCTACAGGGATATAGTAATGGGAATTCAACAAAACCCACTACGTAATTTGAACGTCTGGAAGCCAGAGCTTTTCCCTAATTCCTTTGGAAAGCAAAGTTTTCCGACGATCAGCTAGGCACTAAAATTCCGTTCCGTTAAGAAGTATATTTGTTCCACACTGGATGGATAATAGGAATGAGATGTTGGATATCCGTTAAAAAATATGATGCAGCAAACAACAGAGAATCTAGATAGAAATTTAGTAAGGCACTTGAAACGCATTAGTGAACATCTGAATGACTATTTCTTTGGGAATTGATGGATTCATCTCCTTCAGAGAGAAGAAACAAACAAGAGTTGCACCTTGCAGTCCAAAAAAAATCTAATTAAATCGTGTTTACAGTTTTTTTTTAAAAAAAACAATTCAATTTTTTTTGCAATAATATTTGTTTTCAGGATTTTAAAACAAAAAAAAGTTCAAGTTTTTTTTCGAGTCCTAGTTGTAATGTACTACAAAGAAGAAAAAAAGAAATAGAATTATAAAAGGAAACAGAGAGGAAACAGGACATCAATAAATAAGAGGCCAAAAGAAAATAAACTTTAGGCCTTCAACATTATGAATTCTTCCACCAAAATACCTCATGATATAATATTTGAAATATTCTCATGGGCTTCTGTTCAAGCGTTTTATGCTTTTTTTAAAGTGTGTTTCCACATTGTGTAATTTGATTGTATCAGAATCAGTTTTTTTGGATATCCATAGATGTCGTTCTACTGGGACAAAATTCCTTCTGAAAGGAGAAGAGGTTTATTACACCGCGGAGGAAAAGAAAGATGGAAAAGAATCTGTCTCCCTTCTTCAAGTTGATAAATTTAATAAAATCTACAATTGTTAATCCATACAATTCTGCTTCTCAGTTATGCGTTAATGGGTTTTATTTTGGTGTGGAGATCATCACTACAATTTCAATCCCAGCACAAAAGGAAATAAAGGATTTTCGGAGCACCCATCAAAGGAAACATATTGCTTGGTATAACTATTCGTTAGGTTTTGAGCCAAAAGAAAACAAGTACAAAGTTGTCTCAACAGAATATCATGCTCAAGAAGGATGCATAAAATATTGGATTTTCACTTTAGGCATAGACAAATCATGGAGAGAGACTCAAATCATTTTCTCTTGTTTTCCGTCTACTAGTCCCAGTGTTTGCATTAGTGGAGTTATCTATCAGTTCATCTATGAGTCTGTTATAAGCGATTACAAATCTGCTATTGTTGCATTTGATGTTAAATCTGAAAATTATGAAATTATTGCATTGTGGGAAGAATTTGGGCTGCATTATCACGAGCTAATAGAGGTGAAGGGTAAATTAGCAGTCATAGATTATGATTATGAAAGCATGCAAAGTGGATACACGGACATGTGGATTTTAGAGCAGACTCCAAGAAAACAATGGGAGAGACATATCATTCGTTTTCCCTTTTTATGGAACGATAAAAAACCTATAGTTATATCATCTTGCACTCTCAGTAATGGGTAGATTGTATTTTTCATGTACTTAAGTCCTCCAAGAGTTGTCAGTTGTTTCTCTTATGATCTCATAAGAAAGAGTTGGAGGGAACCAAAAATCAAGGGTTTTATAGTTATGTTGAAAGTCTTGTTTCCTTAGGATAATTTTGTTCAAACTCGAAGGCATCATAACTGCTTGTTTGTCCTTTTTCTTGAATTTGGGCAGCATAAACCTATAGGATCGTACGTCGCATTGATATTTAAAGCCTCAGAATAGAAATATATTACATTTATAGTTATGTTGAAAGTCTCGCTTCCTTTGGAATACTTTGAATTTTGGTGCATATACTTATTTCACCCCTTCGTTTTCTTGTTGTTCTCTACATTGTAGATGTTGTCTATATGTACACCGGCTGACTAGTTAATTACAATAACTAACTTAACTAACTACAACAGTCTCTAATATAACTAAGTTATCACAAAGTTAGTTACAGTTAGCCTCTTTCAACACTCGCACTTAAGTTTGGATGTAAGATACTGATGCTGTACTCAGTTTTGATGAATATTTTCCCTAAAAAAGTGACAGTCTATATCAATATGATATATAAGTTGTAGTGGATCATCTAAATCTTTGATTAGTCCAATTTGAGACTCTTCTTGTTTAATCTGTAATGCCTGAAGGGAAAAACACCTTCGTTCAAACACCTATTCACAAAAAACACATGATCAATGATTGTGAGAGAGATGCAAGTTGTTGTGGAATTTCTCCGCTGATTTTGTTGGATGAGAGATTCAAGTAGAGATAATTAGTGAAGTGATGCTGCTGGCATAATACCTTCCAAGCGATTATGAGATAAGTTGGAGCCCAATAAGATGTCCAAACTTTCTCTTTCTGCAAGCTTAAAAATACCTTGTTTATGCAGCTCTTTCTCAACTTCTTTTTCCTTTCTTTACAACTGTTTAGCTGTACAATAGGATAATTCACAATGTCTCTTATCTGGTGGTAAGCTTCAGTTGCAATATTTTAGGGTGCTTGATAATAAGGCAACTGTTTGCCTGTTCTATTTTCTGGTCAGAAACTCTTAACACTTTGATCAGCCTCTGTACGCCATCTTTTCTCCTTTACTCTTAATATTTTAGGGTATGATTTTTGGTGGTATGTGCTTCCACATTGAAGGATAGTGAATGATATGACTCTCCCATTCTTCTTCTTTCTGAATTTGTCCTAAAACCCGCAAGTGAATATATTCACATGACCATTTTGGACAATTAGTGATTGCTAGCTTACCCCTCACCTCTATCAACTCGAAATACCACCACTTTGATGAATTCTTCAGTATAATAAGTTTGAAATTTTCAGTTTTAAGATTAAATGCATCTATAGTATGTGTTCCTCCATGGAAAACAAACATATAGATAACTCAATTGACACAAACCCCCGGCTTGTACGAAAAAAGATCTGGAGGTCTAAGATTACGTGCATCACAACTAATCAGGAGAAACACAACAGGACGCAGTTTAAATTACACTTTAAAAAAATACATTTGTTTATTTTATTGTTAACTTTTTGATTGTTTTAACCCTGGTGGAAAAAATTAATATTTGATTTATTTTCTCTTTTAGGTAATGAATTATAATTTCAGAATATTTATTATATGTGCTGTTAATCATTTGTATTAAGTGTTTTTCAATTGTTAATATTGTATGGAATTTGTATAATTTAGTATCAAATTCATATCCCATTTGGAAAATAGAAAAAATAACATATAGTTGAGATTTCAACCAAATTAAACAATCTTAACAAGTTAATGTTATATTCAATTGGTATCAAACAAATATCTCACTTGAAAATGAAAAAAAAATTACAATATATGGTGATAAATTTATTTTTGTAAAAAAATTAAAGGCACCAATAGTCATTAATGAATAAAAAGTATTTGAATAGTAATTAATATTTATCTTGGGAATAATAAAATAATTCAACATAAGAATCAACTAATTAAAATAATATCAAGGAAAATATTTATCTTGTCAATTATAAATTACTATATTTTATAGAAAAGATACTTTGAGAGTAACGTGAGGGTTGGGTGTGGTTTGACATGTAATTAAGTTAAAAAATCTCTTCTAATGTGTACTAGATAATTACAAATTGATTCTCTCATTAATATTATTTGTCTCACCTATTAATTATATAATATTATATACTATATTAATTAATAATATATAATTAATTAATTTTTATTATTGGTATTGTTCTCTTTTAGATAAAAAAATCGATCTGAAAAAAAACGTTTCTGTTTTATAGTTTTCTAGTTCCAGTTGTAGTCTAACTTGAGTTGCAGCCTTGAGCCTTCAGCAATAAACTACAGAGATGAAGACGAAGAAATTTGAATGAACAAAAGTCTCAGTTCATGATGAAATATATATTGAAATTGGCTTTCTGTTAAATCTTTAATATATTTTATGTATCAAAATTAATGTTTGAACACGATGCATTGTGCATGATAGGATTGTAATGTATTATAATGCTGCAACGAAGGCAATGTACATTAGTTTAAGAAAAAAATCAACTAGATACATTAAAAATCTGAATCTATATGCATTAGTAAAGATGAACAACAAAAAAAATTGAAAAAAAAAAAGTCAACAATCTTATTAATGAAAGCAACGAAGATGTATCCTTCTCAGACTAATTGGATAAGCTCAATACTAAAAGATCGAACCTTATAGTATAACATTTCTTGTAATGTTTTGTGAGACAAAAGTAAACATACATAAATTATTGTACGTTATATAACAACATAAATGTTTAAATCTCTCTTATTGATTCTAGTTTTTAAAACTTTTTTAACATAATCAATTTTTACATGAAACTATCAAAAATTTTCTTTGATTATAAGATATTTCAAGTACGACAATATTTTACAAAAATAATAAAATTACTGTGATTATCTGATTGTTTGAGCTGTGTGACATGTTTAATAAAAGGGAAACTTTCACATATAGCTACCATAATTAAATTAGTTATTCTCTTTAGCTAAATTACTAACCGTAGCTATATTTTTAAGTTGCTACATCGCTTGTCGACATTCTGCTGTATAACTCTTTTTTTTCAAAGTTTTATACAAAATTGAATTCAAATTTTTGGAAAGCTGAATCTTATTTCATGAGAGAAAATCCCATTTATTTGTTGTTCTCTACATTGTACGCCAGTTGTACATTGTTGTTCACAAGTTTTAAACAACTCTGTTGAAATCTAAATTAATCACAGCGATACGAATTACATCCTAAGTTAATAACATAATTAGAATAGAACAACTAAGTTGTCAACCGAAATGAGTCTAACTATCACACAAGAAAACTAGTTAACTCTAGGCGAATGATTTGAGTATTGTTTGTTCTGTTAGTGCACGATGCTACGTACTGGTCGCGTCTTGCTACTAACAAGTCTAATTTGGACTATCAACTACTTGGAGTACCATTGGCATGTTGAACAACATCAGAAACCAGAGAACACTTCTATGGCTTCTATAAAGTTTTCCTTTTGTCTCCTCATCAACATTGATGTGAGTCATTATCCTAACTAAAAAACGAACCAACATTTAGGCAACCCAAGGTTGAGTACTTGGGATATGTAGTTAATTCTGAAGGGGGCGCGGGGTGTAATGATCCAGATATTGAAGGTCCCTCAGGGGGTTCCTAGGTCTCGCAGGCTATTATAGGAAATATGTAGCTAACTATGACTTATATCTGATTTATGGAAGAATAATTCATCCCACTACAGATAAAACTTTTGATCTTTTAAAAAAAGCCATGTCCACTAGACTAGTCTTAGCACTACCAAGCTATACACAAGGAAACATAACTCGATTGCCCTGTTTACTGTTGAAGTTCAATACATTGCTGCTTTCTCCCGTTGTGCTAAACTCCTATCACCTATGGATAATACAATAGCTTGAGGATTTTTGAATCAAAGTAGGATGCAATCCTATCATATGAGACCATACAAGTATTGTCAATATGGCAAAGAACCCAATCCAACACAAGGGAACCAAACATATAGATGTCTATCATCACTTTCTCAGGGACAACGTGGATAAAGGTCTCATCATTATGAATTTCTGCAAAACTGAGGACCAGGTTGTTGACATATTTACCAAAGCACTTGGAAGAGAACAATTCCAAAGAAATCGACTGGCTCTAGGGCTAGCATATCAAGGATAACTCTCATCTCCAACCGCATATTCATGATGAAAACTTTGTAAAATAATCTCGGCATATAGTCATACTAACTTATCTTGGTACTCCATGACAGGTACACATTTGCAGTTCGACGACATTATGATCATGTCTAATGACATTACCCATAGTCTCCTATAGGCTATTCACAATAAGGTGCATACTGTCAGGAGGAACATGTTTCTTATTTTCAATAGGTATGCAACTCCCCATCATCATAATATCCAACTACTGCCCCATCATACTAATAATATGGGTTTGGATGAAGAAGTTATGACATGTCCAGCTTGGTAGATTAACCTTTAAACCATGACCTTTAGTGGGAAAACTCATTACCAGGGTCATCGCAGCTGCTTAGAAAACTCAACTGTCTCTAAACGTCCCATCAAAGTGTCATGATTCAGTCATGTACAATCCCAAAATATCCATTACAAAACATCTTCAAACAAACAAAAATTCTCCTCAAACCCAAAATCCCTTCATCAACCATTTAATGTACCACCAAACCCTAGGTCACCTACTCTGAAGATCATCCTCACTGATAAAAGCAATCCATTCCTAGTTCACTACGACATTGCATCTAAGGGGAAAGTTATTCGCCTTCATACAACCCATTAACCCATCTCTTCCCTGTCAATTATAACTCTGATTGTCCATATTACCTCATTCTCCCACCTTAATCATCTGGGTGAACCCTTCACCCCTTCCTTCTCTACCCCTTTCTAAAACCCTTAACCCTATTCTAGTATCCACTTACCAAATATCAACACCTCCCGACCATTGTCCAAATAGTCCGCAAGAAGTCCATCTCCCTCCAACAAACCTCTCCAATACTACCACAAACATACTCGCCCCCTTACACTCAACCCTCCTCAAAAAACCAAGACATTGAAGATTCCCCTCACTCAAACTCTATGAAATTTGCAACCTGTTGTGTAAAGCATACCAAATTTCGAGTTTCCTTTCTTCACGATGGCAACAGGCTATGACCATCTTATTGGTATCGAGTCATGTGATTAGTCGCATTGGTACAGTATATGGTTCACTTTTAATATCTATTTATTCTGATTCTGAACCCGATGAGTCCCTGAGTTTGTCCCATTTGATCCCTATCTCCAACACAAAAAATTGTAAAGAATGGCCAAGTTCTTGGAAATGGGGCAAGAAACGTATTTCAGGGGTCTTCTATTACAATTTTAAGGGGAATAACCTCTCCTGGGGTTAGGTCCTTGCCTTTAATTCAAAAGGTTCTTGGGTTGCTATACTTTTTGGGTTGGGCTGATCTATTTTTGAACACTAAGTAGAGGTTCATGAAAATGAGGTTGTTTGAATTCTATGTGGGAATCTCCACTTATTTAAGGACAACATTGTTGATTCATCTGTAAATGAGGTTAAACTGGGTCTTTGATAATGTCTATCTTAGGAAAAAATTTCAATACCGACTTTGGTCTAGATAATTATGTTGAACGAAAAGAGATTGAAGTTGTATGATCACATCTAATTTACTAAAAGGTGGGGTATACACGAGTAAGTGCTTAGGGTTGATGTCGAAATGAATGCTTTCACAAAATAGTGGTAGAATGGAACAAGGGTGTTTATAAAGGGGGGGGGGGGGGAGGGGGGGCGACTTCATGAGGGGGCATGGGATAGCTACGCACTTGGAATTAAAAACGCAATTGGATGGACCTCTCTAATGATTCTAAACATAGGACAAGTGGTTGCATCCTAAACACGTTAAACATCATGGCTGCTGGAAACTAATTTCCACTTATGTAAAAGCTTTTGTGAGAGGTACCACTAAGGGAAGGCAGGGGTGTTGGACCTAAGAAGTGTTATCATCCACTACGTTGACTTTGCTGGATTGACAGACTAATTGACAATAACGACCCATGTCCTATTGTTGCACTTAGGGATACGGCCTAGTCCCTATTCTTAATGATCTTCGTGCCCAACTAGGATAAGAATGCAGAATGCTAACTGAAATTAAGTCTCTTCGGCACTTCTCGATTGTAGTAGCAGGGGAGGAGGGAGAGCGTAGCCTGAGGACTACTTTTTTGCAGCAATTACAGGCACAAAAACGCTCGTGTAGATCTTGTGTTAAAGCTCTTGGCCCTATCTCACATCCCCTCTTCGTTGCCACATGCTAATCCTCATACCAACATATCTAAAATAGGAAAAACATGTCTTAAACAATAATCCGTTTTTGACAATTACTGTTACATTGTAGTAATCACAAAGATCAAGCAAATACAGATCCACGGTATATGCCTTTTAAAGCTCATTTAATGACAACAAACCTATCTGCCTCCTTCACACTAAGACACATTCAGAATAGCAAGCATATTACAAGTTTTAAATATAACCAAAGAGTTTATTATTATCTCTAAATCTAATACAAATGGTAGGGGTATAATGCTATGCACCAACTTCTTCTTTCATGTGCTCTTATGTAGAAGAAAACTTGTTCGTTTTCTTCCACCACAATCATATACAACAGATGCAAAAATATTGTCACGCCCGGAGCCAACACCCTGGACGTGACCGACACCCAAAGACATGTGACCTTGAGCGAACCCCATTGCCTGGCTTATCAACTCACCAGAAGACTAGACTCATCCAGATAAAGAATTAAAACCATTCGCATCAATAACTAAATGAAATTGTATTGCCCAAAGTGATTAAATACTCAATATTGTAACATGTGAAGTCTACAAATATAGGGAGACTCTGAACAACTGAACTACTACAATGTCTATGAAGCGGCGTATAAACTGATTGAGATGGATGTTGGATAGGACCGTACAACATTTTAAGAACTAAGCTAGGAAAAGTAATGAAAAAGTGTCCCTCCAAAATGCACGGAGGCAGCACCAAGTGACTGTGGAGTGCTTACACGTAGCAACAGTGTGTTGTGTGCGATCCTGGAAACGATGCAGGCCAACTGACATAGTGCATTGACTGATGGAGTATGCGAGGGTTGGAAAGCACAACCCTTAGCTTGAAAAGGAGCAAAGGAGTAAAAAGACAACACTTAGCTAGTTGTACTACCTCATTATCTACTAACTCTTGATTCAATGATACGCAGATTTAAAGTATTGTATATAAGGAAATGCTAATGAAAACCTGTTGTGACACTAGAATGTATCAAGTATAACAAATAATATTGGAAGATGTATAGACAAATACCACATAAACTGATGTATATGAAAATACAATACTTCTATTGGAGCTTCTCTTAGCGACAAAACATCACTTAAGAGCTACTAATTAGGATACAAGTTGCTAGTCCCAGGCTGCCCGTCCATCCTAGCTTTGCAAAAGTACTAGGGCCTGAATGCCTAATGATCCACACTAGTAACACTGTTGTTGTTTGAAATGAATTATCTAAAAGTTGACCTTTAATACCCATATAGTTCAAATGGTTTTCATGAAGACTTCAGTTAATCTGAAACTGCATCCCACATCGAATGTTCAATACTACTTCCAAATATATACTATATATTATACTGGCTCTCATTGTTTTTAAAAACATTGTGATATGTGATTGAGATAAGTTCTCAAAACGCAATGATAGCTCTCTTGGAAATCATAGTTTCTTTCCTTACTTCATTTCATAAATAAAGTTGTATCTATGTCTGGAAAACTAGCCCGAGTGTTTGCTTTACTTGTTTAATATGTGAAAAAAATTGAACTCTTAGGGATTACTAGTTCCCTGAACCTTTTCGAGAATGAACTCGACTCTTTACGTTTTCTTAACCTGTAGCTTGAGGCCTTTAAAACCAAAGTTTAAAAAGTTTTGTTAACCTCTGGCATACTTTACGAACTCAACTTGACTTGTTCTCTTAACTTAAGACGTACCTTTTACTTCTTTGCCTTGATCTTAGTTTCCTTTAATAGATATGGATTCAAGGAATCATGATCTCCATGTTTATGGATGATTTCGTGATGTTAGATGTCCTTGGTAAGTGTTGGAATCAAACTAGGCAATGATGGTACATCAGTTAGGAACTAGTACAGAAAGTTTAGAGAAAAATTGGGGTCTCTAGGTGACTGGCCCTATGAGAGGCGCCAGAGCACCAGAGCCAACGGGATAGACCCTGCGTTTAGGCGCCTGCGATGGCGCGGCGCACCAGGGCTTTCGACAGAGCATGCCTGAGGGGTCTCTAGAGGCGCGGCGCCCCAGGTGGTTGTCTGACGGGATTTCCGACTTTTTTCTTCATTTTTTCAACTCTAAACCTTCTAAACTCCCATTAATCTATTCTCCAAACACTTGCATCACTAATACTACATTTGCCCAATTGTATAGACTTGTAAAACAGCCCGTAAACACGAATCACACTCAAAATAGAAATACTACAAACCCATTCAATAGAAATTGACCAAGTGTTCATCAAATACAATGGTTCATCATCTAGGTCTCCTCAAACGTGAGGAATTGAACAAATGGTTTGTGGGGTGGAAGAATTCAACACTCCCCCAGGAAAAATTCACATACCTCTATAGGGAACCAAGACGAAATTTATGCACATCTTGGCGTTTCTTTGGACACAATTTTTGATTTCCTCCTCTTTTCTCTTTCTCTCAAGCCCTAAGGTTATAGTTTTTCTTTCAAAACTGAATTTGGGACTTGTATTACCACTATATAACCTTAAAAAAAAAGGCGAAATATTTTAATAGGGCAAAAAAAAGACAACTTGACCTTCACTGAAATCCGCGATTGGATTTTCCTCAGTCCAACACACAACTTCCGAAAGACATATAGCCTTCATAGACATAGAACTTTCGCAAATTCGAAATTCGGATGGCGTGGAAAGATCTTACCCAAGGAATCCATCCATATAAACAACTCACTCCAACTCCTCCTGAGAATGGAAGGTATGAACATTTGTGAAAATGACCCAAAAACTCTCCGTTTTAACAATGAAGAGTCGTCTTATTGTCACGAAGTGTGAACTTATTTTCTTCAACAAAGGAGAAGTTGTAAAGTTCTTTCTTTCCTTTTTCACGAAGTTGGGATCTTATTGCTTTAAAACGGAGGTTAAAAAAAAAAAACTAAGAGTTGTAATTGTTTTTGGATTGTTGATGATGAGGGGGAACAATATGTGGAATTTATAAAGTAATACTACATTTTTATTCAGATAATTTTGTCATTACAACAAGTTCTTTTTTTTCACGTTCTTTCTTGATTACTTATGTTTCAACTATTAGTAATTGTTTACTACTACTTATTTAACACAGGGTTTTGGCTGAATTTTAGATTATTACTAGCAATTTATAGGGTATGACAAATTATAAGGCCACCAAAAAAACATGAACGATGATAAATATATTGGTACAAAAAGTCAATTGTATTCTAATGGCTGCCACATTTAATACATATTCTTTTGGGAAATCTGTATTATCTTATGTAATATATTTAATTAATCTGATTATATCCATTGTCAGTGATAGGACGTTCCAATAAGGTTGAAAGATACATTTGATTGAATGATAAGTCATTATCCAAAATAACATGGATCAATTACCACTTGACATTCTATTTTTTCTCCTTTCTTTTTGAGATTACAAGTATCCTAAATATGTTCATTGGTCTTGAAATTAATTTAAATTTTAGCTATTATAAATAATTTATGTGTTTCTGATTTTCACATTTAGATATTGAGGTTCTAATTAACTTTGCATATATATGACATAGAACTTTTATTATTTTTTTCCATCATTTTTCTATAATAAAAAGTCACATTTCAATAATTCGCACCTCTTCAGTTTACGAAAGGCCATTATTTTTAAATAATTTTCTAGTTTTCATGTTTTGATTTACAACCCAAAAACTAAGTGTGGAAATTTATGATAATTTATTGTGTTCTTTCGGTATCACTAATAAATGTAAATATGTAAAACAAGTCTTTGAATAGATAGTGAGGTATAGTAGTTGACATTTGTCAGAACAAAAGATTATAAGTTGTGCATATTTGGCCTTTTCTTGCCTGTTATTATGCTATATTCTTATTAGAGTATAGAGAATTTCTATTATACTATACTGACGTGATTTATAAATCCACATTTTAGAAAAATAATTTTGACACTAATTTCTTGATTGTGTGCTAGGTTATTTGGTTAATTTACGCTATTAGTACTTATTAATTTATTTTAGGCACGATGAATTTCACAAGTTCATCAGTGATACAATATGAAAGGTTTTATGCACTATTGTTCTTAGCGTTTCAACTTCTAAGTGATATACCAAGTTATATTCATTTTAGGGGCTTTACATATTTTATAAAACAACTAGATTGTTTGTTCATATATTCCAAATTCGTATTTTTTTTCCGTTGAACTAGTTAGTGATATATTGTATGGGTTTTCTTAAGCTACCGTATATTAATTATTTCACGCAACTACGTGTGAAGCACATATCAAAGCACTAGTATGTAGTTCATATATGAAAATATGATGGAATCAAAAGTTTATCCCAAAATCAGGTGCTGCACATAACATAAGGATCTAAAAGATACAGTTTCATTAAAAGATTGAATCCAAATCGATATATTAAAACTTCTAATTTCACCCACGAAATATATGGATAAAGAAAGAAAATCATATGAAGAAATCATGAGAAAATGTCATACTAACCCCCATATTATATCGAGAAGAATTCCGTAAGGATCAGGCCATTTTGAGCTCTAGATTTCCAACATACTCAAAATATCACTTGAACACAATATGAACAATAATATTTATGTCAGAAACCAACAACTTAATTTTTCACTAAAATAGTTATAAATTCCTCATACGATAGCAAAATGAACCGATTCTTTTGTTTAATAAAACTCAATTCCATTCTCATTTGGTAAACAATTATTTCATATATTGCGATAATGTTAAGTAGCGGTTTGCAAAAAAGCACCAAACTTATGGTTAAAGTTTTAGAAGTTTGAGAATAATATTTTTTATCCTTACAACTTATAATGAACCTTTTAGTCGACAAAAATTGTTGAAACAATGCCAAAAAAGCCCTAAAAAAACTTAGACTCACACGAACTTAATCTCGAACCTCCTGTAGACAAATGTCAGTATGCCCAACCCTTATATTGCCTTTATCCTGGCTTGTTCTTCCAAGGGCAATTTGTTCCACTTGGCTTGCCACTCACACACCAGGGCTGGTCCTGTGGCCTCGGTGAACCCATAGGTGTGGACCACATGGAAACTCCCATTATTTTTGCTAATCTCAAAATATAATTTAGAATACAAGACAAAAGAAAACACAATGAAGAAAATTTAGTAAGGAAAATTACAATTAATGTGTATAGCCAAACTGATATTTTGAAGATTTTAATTTACGATGGTGTTGACACCAATCTTTGACCTCCACTAAGTTAATTAAAGAACGCGCTCTCCATTTGAAAATAATGTTTTCGAAAATAAAAAATTTACTTTCAAAATTTATTTTTAAGCATTTTTGTCATTTTTTCATATATATTATATATTTTTATTATTATAATTATATGTATTTATAATGATTATTTTTTTATGAATATTTGAGAAAAAAAGTGATTGTATACCGAAAGAAAAGAGAATAGAATTTTAATTGAGTTAATTTACGTTCTCTAAAATGGAAAATTGACTAATTCACGTGAATAATTGGTATAGCCTGATCTTTTATTCAAAGTAATTATTAATTTCGCTTGTTACAAGTTAAGAAGCTCAGATTAATTAATTTTTATTTGTATCGAATCATTTTCTTCAAATCAATTTCTTGAGAAAATACATTTATTTGGGTCCAATATTTAGGCCTACTTTCTCAATAAACCACCCCACACCTTTAGTTATTTCCCTATTTTTCTCACGCGCCCACTCTCCTTATTTTCTTACAATTCCAATTTTCTTTTCTAATATCGTTTCAAATTTGTACTAGTTCGTACATTTCCAGCTCACCGGAGCCTTATCCATTAAGAAACTTTCAAAAAATGGTTTCTCCCACATCGAAAATGCTCTCAGAATTGGGAGATTTGGGGCGCTATAAAACGCCCTTCTCCTCACTGTTCAAGGACGGATTTTGGAGGATATTGAGAGTTCCCCTAAAAAGGTTTGGGGGAATTCTCGTCATGTGAGCATTTTAAAAATTATGAATTTGTTCGAGCTGAAGAAGGGTGGAAAATCATCCCCGTCCACACCTTGTCGTCATCTGGTTTTTGAATGCCAGAACCAAGGAATTTCTTTCTTTGAGTATTTTTTTAGACGCTCCGTTTTTGTGTATAGTTTCTCATTTTGTGTTGTATGTGTGTAAAGGTAGTGTCATACATTTTTTACGAAGCTTTAATTCAAGTTTCTTTCCTGTTATGGTTAAATATGTGAATGTGAGTAGTTTACTTGTAGTTCCATTGATTAGCTGTCTTATAATCATCTATCATATCATCAAGAGTATTTGAAATAAGGATTTATTTTTATCATTTAGGTTTCATCTTCTCATTTGTTTTCTGCTTTGAAAACCATGTAATTCGTTGCTGAAATGAAATGCATCTATTTCTGCCTATTTGTAACAATCTGTTGGGTGGATTTGTCAAATAACAAAAACATGAGAGACTGTTTTGAGTGAGAATTTGCTACCTTGGGGGGATAATCTTTAGAATCTCCAAAGATTTAGGTTGGGATGGATGAAAGCTCATATAATAACTTTTATATCTCCTTGCCCTCTGTTTTCTTGTTTGTCCTTCGTACATGCTAAATGAGATGGCTTAAAACTTGATCAAGTTGAGTCTATTCCTTTTCGGTTTTGATCAAAAGTTGCATTTAATGGGAGGTTTCTTATGAGTTTAGTTGTTGTTATATAAGTTTTAGTTACCTATCTTTGTAAATTGCCTCCATTTTGGACAACTTCTTGTTACTGGTTTATGCTAGTTTTTCTTATTGTTTACACAGATCATAAGTATATTTACTTGTTAAAAAAATAATAATTTTGGCATACTGTTTCTATGTTATTTTAGTGTAGCAGAATTTGTTATTGACGAGTTTGAGCTAATGAATTGTATAGGGTTTTGTCCATTGCTAAACTGTGGAATGATTGCTTTCGAATGTTAAGTTTCAATTCTTTTTTTTTTATATATATGTTGGTGCAATAAAAGTGAAGCTTGTGGAGCATTTTCTCTGAATATGTTTATATTCTGATTAAGATATTAAATCCTTTTTTCTTTCTCGTCTCTGCATTACACTCTGTATTAAGAGATTCAATATTCTCATAGTTAGTATTTAGTTTTAAATTCACGTTTAAGTTATGTGTTGATTTTTCAACTCTAAACTTTTCCCCAATAAAATGTTAAGTTAAATTATTATTTTTGACATTTTTTAGATTGACTTGTTATTACCTGGAAGAAGAGAGTGTAAGTATCAAAAGACTTTAGTTATTTTAAAATAAATGTTAACCATGCTACGAGTTTAATCTTTACTAAACCCCTCATCCAACTATAAAGATGAAAATAAAGAGCTAGGACAACACATGAAAAAAACACTTGACATTTAGGAAGAAATCAAGGTCTTTTCTCCCTTTTTTTAAACTTTATGTACAAAAACTTCCTCTTGGGTTTGATCAAACACTCTAAATAGGTAGAAAGAAGCAAAAGAAGGTTATTTTTTTGGGTGGAAATTCGACAAACTTCTTTTTGCTTTTAGCTATTCAGAATGTTGATCAAATTGGAGAGGAATTTGCAGTTTTTTGTGCATAAAGTTTCAAAAAGAGGGGAAAAAAAAAGGGGGAGAAAAAGCTTTGATTTCTTCCTAAATGTGAAGTGTTTTTTTTATGTGTTGGCCTAGACCTTTATTTTCACCTTTTATAGTTGGAGGAGGGGTTTAGTAGAGGTTAAATTCGTATCATAGTTAACATTTAAGAATACTTTAATTAAAATTTCCAAAATATTATTTTGGCTACACACATTAATTGTAATTTTCCTTACTGAATTTTCTTCATCATGTTTTCTTTTGTCTTGTATTCTAAATTACTTTTTGAGATTAGTTTGCATTTCTAACTATAATATTACTTCCTTGACTAGATAAGAATTTATATTTAACTTCAGCTTAATTTTTGATGTATGATGCCTAAACTATTAAAAAATCAAAACGTTGAGTATTGACAATTTTCCTTATCTTCTTGTGCTAATTAGTCATCACCATCTTAGAGTCCACTAAGAAAGGATACCAACATTTCTCTACGTCACCAGTCGGGATTAGAACCTCTCTTGAAAAACTATGTCTGGCTCTTTCTAATAACCAAGATATTCCCAAGAGTCAGTTGATACAAGTTTTGTCAGAACGAGGTTTCATTTCATGGCTTGTTCCATATTGCAATGATCAATCACATCCCTTGATTAGCTACACATTGTTGCAAGTAGGACATGTTTCAATTGTAGGTTAAACTGGAAGTAGGACGATAATTAGACGGAGAATTTCGAGAAGAATGATAACAATTTTAGTTTGCATCAGCTATGGAGTGATGTCAAGAGAAGGAATTTTAGTCAACTAAAGTACTCAATTCTAAGGATGATCGATTTTACCGAAACATTACTTTATAATTTAGTATTGTTTTTCGTATTATTAGAGGCAGAGAAATGGTTAGCAAAAAAGGTAGATAGAAAAGAGAGAAAAATGTTCTTTTTTTCATTGTAAATGTGACTCTGATGAAATATCAATTCAATAAACTTTGTGTATTTATGATTTGTGTATCAGTACGAATTTCAAAATAAGAATTTTAGAATTGAGATCAAACACAAAGTTTGTTAAAATAAATAAGAAAACAAAGACATATAAAATTGAAAAAGACTAAATATACGATATTAAGGGGAATTTCAATAGTAGTTAAGTTGGTTTATTACCTGGAAACTTGTTGATGAGAGTTCTGTAATGACCTGTAAGGTCATTTTGAGAACTAGTCTTCTCTCTTTCATAAAAGGGGCTTTCAATAAATATAATGAGAATTTTAAATTACTCTTTATATTATAAGTATTAATTACCGTTTTGGAAATTTTAAATAGTTCATCTTTTTTTAGGGGGGGGTAAGACGTTGGGAAGTGGGTAATGGGCCAAAGTCCATACTTCAATACCGACACACTTGGCCATGTTAAAAAAAATTAATTTACCAGAAGACACACAAAACTGATGTATGTTCACAGGCTGGCGTATATCGAAGACATATCATGCTTAGGTTAGCCGCTCTGGACATGTATATTCTCACTGTTAATCGTTCTATTAGAAGATGGTGAATTGAATTATGACATTACCGCCTAAAGGGTAATTTAATTATTTTTGTCCTATGAGATTAGGTATAAATTGACATCATGAAATCTATATTAAAGCAATAATATAATGACATTTACACTTTGGCTAATGTTGATTCTTAGTAATATATACATAATATAGAATTTATACTAAAATGTCACACGGTGGTATTGATGTTAATTAGCACTAGGACTATATGATGGTCATTTTAATTATTGAATTTTATATGAGAATTTATTTTATACTTCAAAAAGTAATCTATTTTTTTAAAATTGTATTTTAATTCTCATAAACTATACTCTCCATATTAACTGTATAGATATTAGAATTGGAAATATGTGTAGAGTTTGTGTTTTTTGTCATGATAATTTGGCGCAAATTTCATTTTGTACCCCATATGTTTTCAAGGACAACGGTCAAGACATGTTGCGCTCTATAATTTAGTTCTAATAGAATTTTAGCTTTATCCTTGCGGGTTTGAATTTAATTTTATTTTGAGTGATTTTCGGATCTAGGCTGGATTATAGAAATATGGGTGTTTTTAAATTAGAAATCATCACGGTATTGTTAAGAGATAGAGTTGTTGAATTGGAAGACTAAACCAAAGGATGAAAAGGGGGGGGAGAAGACTCAGTCCAGAGTGAACTCTTGATTGATTGAGGCTAGTGAATTTCTAAACTCTTGTTAATTGTATAAAATTCGTATTCCTTGTAGTATGTGTTTGGGAGTAATGAGACTTTGTGAAGGGTTGACTTGTCCACCTTTATTAATTCTAATTATGAAAATGATAATAAAGGCAATGTGATTGATTGTTTGTGTGCCATGGTTGAGAATGGTATGAGTATCAGTGTTATAAAGGCAAGGTTTATTACTATAGAATGAGGATTGTAATACGGCCGCATGTCACAAGTCTGGGTCTTAGTGTGATATCTTATTGACTTGATTTATTATCGTGTTATTATGTTCTTTATTCGAACCCAGTATTGACTGTGATAATTGATGTTGAGGTGATTATATGTTATCAGAGAATCGATTGATAGTTGAGAATTTGCATCATTCCCTTTTATTTGATCATCATATTGTGCAAATGCAGTGACATGAGATGGTATGAGTAAAGATCTAAAACACGTTGGAGAGCTTCCGTGGTTAGAGTGATAGAGTTATGATTATAATTTTTGCACGTGCGATCGTCCGATGCGAAATGTGTTTGATTGTATGATAGCCTGCTTGAGATCTCCACACAGAACGTTGGAGATTCATCCGTGTCAATACTGGGACACTCGCGAGTCCCCATGGGTCAGTGACACTCTGACGTATTCTCGAGAAGTATCATGGTATATAAAGTTGAGAGAGTAGGTTGGATTTGAGGCATTATCACTTAAGGTGTCATATTGCATTCCATCCATGCCATCCTTCATTCTTGATGATATGTGTTTTATTTGGTGGTTGGAAGTATTTTATAGTTTTTACCTCTATTGATGAACTTGATCGTTGTCTGGAGCTGTATATTGTGAGTGCCTATTTATTTGAAAGTTGTGAGGGTGGAATACTGATTTTGTAGTTGAGAATGTGTAGATTTTAAAAATAATTTTGATAGTGGGGTGCAATGAATTGTGATGAATTGTTAGGGTGGCGCTAATTTTATTGCAAAGTTGTAGTTTGTGGAGGTTCCTTGGTGTGTAAGGAGTAACCCCCGTATTTATTAATCGTAGCATTGTATTGTAGAAGTGTAATTGAGTGCGTTGTAAGGCGCGTGGGTACCGTCTGATGGTCGGGGGTTACTTCACACCTTGCTACTACAATTGTTTTGTAGGTTACTAACCAAAACTTTTGTGCTATTTCTCTTCTCCTTCTCTGAGGCTTCTTGTGGAGAATTGTGAGGTAACTGCTTGTAATCTCAACAGACCTTCTTACTCCTATTTATGATCTTGTCTATTTTAGAAACAATGTCATTGAGACTTTGTTTCTTTAAATGCATTTTATTGTAATGATCGAGTTAGGCTGACTTGTCTTGGTGGGATAAGACGAGTGTCATCACGTTCATTTTTGAGTCATGACATCATTTCCCACATTGACAATTCCTTCAACTCATCTTCATTATCAAACAATTAAAAATATTGTTTTAAAATAAAGTCATATATTAAAAGAAAAAATCAAATAATTCAACATTCAAAAGGCAAATATAAGAATACCCATTTCAAATCGACCATTTAAATAATTTCAATAGATTTTGCGGAGTTTATCGTCATCTTAAATTCCTTGTCTGGAAGGTATTGTAGAAGAAATACATTTCTCTCAAATTTATGTAGATTCATTCAAAATCATCAGTAAATGGATAATTGAGAGAGGAAGAAACAGTAAGAAATGAAAAAGCGAATTCTAAAATGGGACTAGGAAACAAGCACGAACTGACTGAAGAGGTGTTCGGGATTTTGGCATGCAGTACTCAGGTTAGATAGAAGTTATGTTCCACACTGAAAAATTGAATGGTGAAGGAATGATTCAATTAATTCTAAGATTTATAGCCTTGTGAGTGTTCTAGGTTTATAATGTGTTGTAATAATTCCTAGACTGGGCAACAGAGTGAGTTTGACTCTTGGGGTAGATAAGGTCTTGAGAGGAATTGTACAAAGAAGTGAGTTTACATCTTGTGGTAAAGTACGAGAGAGGTTGAGAGACTCGTAAAAAGAAGTGGGTTTGACTTTCATGGGTAGGGTATCGTTAGCGTTGAGAAGAGTTGAGAGTTTTTGTAAACAAGAAGCGAGTTTGAAATTCTTGGTGGAAGTGGAGGTTTTTTTATTATAGTACTAGAAAAGGGTCACTGAAACGTTTAGGTTTAGATTCATTTATTAATTGAGTTAAATTTGAGTTAACTATATAAAAACATTAGATTTATTGTGGAAACCTTTGTGTTGCTACAAAAAAGCACAGGAACTGTTCTTGATCGAGGGTAAGGTTTCTTCACAGGAACATAGGATCGTTGGGCGGCCGTGGGCGATTCGATTGGCGACAACTAAGAGTACGTTAGTCTTAGGAAACAGACACTTGGGTCAACTGGTTAAAAATTCAATGACAGCCGTCGTTCACGCGGATCCCTTGGTTGGCTTTTTGATTTTTTTAGGGGTTCATGAACTCGCTCAATTTATGCGTTTCAACTGGCTGTCAATTCTGTGTGTTTTGTGTGTTCGATAATGAGTGTAGTGTTCGTATACTGGAGATCGTTCCACCGCTCCCAAGTGGTGAAAACCCTGCTCTGACAATGAGGCGGGTGTCCCCTGCCCAGCCCGTTGTCGTGTACATTTGAACCAGGGTGAATAACTGTGTTTCCAAACCAACTAGTTAAATTTACCTGCGCTTTGAAGCAGAAAACTTAGTATCACAGAATTATCAAATATTCTTAAAAAAATATACGGCAAAATTGGCAATTAAAAAACGACTATATTAGATGACCTACAAAGACTATAGTAGTAGTATAACAAACATTAATAAATTGTAAAAAAATAAATATTATTACATAGAACTCATTTATCCTAATACAATAACTTAAATAATGATTGTAAAAGGGCATAATACAATTATTGGACCTAAAGTGGCTTCAAATTTTAACTTTGACCTCACTTTCATAATGCACAAGAAGAAACTTTAACTACAACTTTTAAAATAAAATAAACACATGAGTCCTACATGACAAAATACACGTAGGGGGACACCAGGTGAGGACAATAAATGGCATGGTGGATGACATGTGTATCTAGGGTTCATGTTTATACAATCCGTTTAAGGTCTCTATTGATGCACACCCAAGTGACTGAACGGGCATAAAGTGATTCAAAAGCCCAAGGGGAATTATTTATTGTAATTATGCCTCATAAAAATTAAGACATGATATTGTAACATAATAATGGTGTTAGTGATACTTAACAGGAGACAAAGATATACAAATATTTAGATTGTGAAGGAGGAGGAGGAGGAGGAGCGAGGAGGGAGGAGGAGAGGCGAAGGAGAAGGAGGGAGGGGAGAAAGAAAAAGCAAGAAGAGGAGAGGGTTTAGAATTTTGTGGTTGTAAACTTAACGCAAATAAGACAAGAAATAGAAACGAGGGCTAAAAGAAAAGAAGAATACGGAGGAAACAAAGATGAGAGTTTCTTATTCTTCAAGAGTAAGTATTTCATCAATCTTCAAGTGTTAACAATATGAATCCTATGCCTCTATTTACTAGGTAACATAGAGGCATATCATAAATGTAGTCATAAACATGGAACATTCAACATGAATTAATCGGGAGGGGCGATTATGACAAGTGAAAGGTTATAAAGAATTATGGTTTAAAAGCAGAGGGTGTGGAGGTTATGACGGTCTCTGTCAGCTTTATAATGAGCGACAAATAGGAAGAGATAATGGATGAGAACTTTTGTTTTGTAAGGATTGTTTGTGCTGGACATTCACAGTGTAATATTTGACTAACACTCCCCCTTGGATGTCCACAAGTAATATGTCTCGTGTTTAAAGATTACTAGGAAAAAACCATCTGTGGGAAAAAAATATGTTGAAGGAAACAAAGAGTACAACATATCTTTTAAAAACCATTTTTGAGTTACCTCGTTAAAACTTTACCGGAAAAAAAAACCCATACTGGGACGAAATCATGGTTAAGAAAAAGAGTACAACAACATATTTTTCCTATCCCCTGATAAAAAAAGCTTATAATATCTTGGAGACGATGCATTATGATCTTTCGTATATAACAACTGCTCTTAAATATTGATGTTGAATCCTTCTAAGTGGAATAATTTATTAAGATTATCATTTGAATGAACCTTGAAATGCTCTAATCTCCCATTTTGTGAAGTATCATGTGGAAAGACTTTTGGTGAAATATCGTTTGTGTTTAATCCCCTTTGATTATATCGTCCATTCAATTGCAGCTATCATATTATTTTGCAGTATTATGGTGCTGAAATATCCTGGTCAAGAGAAAAATCACATATTTTCTGGAATAATAATGATGAGTAGATCCAACCCAAAACACACCCCCTGGAACTTACCTTCAATTAATCAATGATTTGAAGGAGAAGTGGTTACAAATGTTGTTGACATGCCAATAGTTATTATGTGCCCCATATGAAACGTAAATAGATAATTTTCGATGGATATTATGTAAAGTCAAATAAAAATAATTATGCATCTAAATAATAAAATATTTTCTGAACTGCTGAGAGATTGGGATCAATGTAATTTGAAGCTTCTTTTCTTCTCAAAGAAAGATCACACATCTTTTAGCATGTGTATAACCATGGCAATCTGTAAGTGTACGAACGCAAAATTTTAAATCAGTTTTCATTGAGGTTGAAAACGATGTTCTTTGGGGTGTAAGCAATCTCTAACTAAATAAGGGAGTGGTTGACTCAAGGAAACAACGTAAGACCTTTTAAATCAGTCAAGGATGTTCATATAACCTTTATCGTTTAGTTAGACGTAATAATCATTCTATTATGCTTATTTTCAAGTATGTCATATATTGCTAGACTTGAAAAAAAGTATTAATTGATATTCACCATTGGAGAAAGCATATCTCAGGATTTAATGATGTCAGGACCTTCTGTGAAAATTCTTATGCCGAGGACCAAGAAAAATGTACTTAGTATCTTAACGGGTGATAATTTAGCACAATGAGTCATGGTACTCGTCACTGACATTTATTGTGATCGTATGTGAAATATTATGTTAAAAGCAGTCACTTTTTCTAGTGAAACAAAATCTACTTGAATATTGTTCAATCAACTTATTGTCATACTATATGAATATTCCGAATTGTCAGATATCGTAAACATTTATGTACGAAGTGCTAACATCATA